>JAZFAU010000341.1:420000-472500 GCA_037178615.1 Dione vanillae
AAGTGAGTAGAAAGTAATTAGCATCCACTCACCAACATCCGAGGTCTCTTGACTCGCAGCTCGAGGAACATTATGACCGTTTATAATACGCTTTATTTCTTCTGCTCTCTCCATATATCTATAAAGGAAGTTAAGTATTTATTAATATTGGAATAAAAGGTACCGTCGTAGCGTCTGCCTGTAAACTCGACGGTTTGTGGGTTCGATTCCCATGACGGGAAGAGTTGGATTTTTTTTCATTATTAATTTTTTCATTATTACTAATTTCTTTGCTCTGGCAACTAGATAAAGCGCGGCGTTGAGTTCCACCACTCAAATCACCTTGAAAAAGGTGGAAAGCAGGGGACCGAGAAAGCAGAGACTAAGGAACGGAGTGTCTTAACACTAGGTTCCTATGGTTCCTAGAGTTCCCTCTGCCTACCCTGCCATGTGCGGGATAAAGCTAAAAAAATAATAAAAAATATTTTTAAGGAAAAAAAATCAAAGTTTTTATGTTTTCTTTGAACAACATAAAGTTACTGGTAACCTAGCAAGTTTCGCAGTGAACGCGCTGCGGCGCACTGCGTCAGTTTCAACAGCGGCCGCCGGTACCAAGTAGCGGAGACTCTCGCAGTACGCCCTTAGAGCGGGCTCGAGTTGACCGGACATGTCCAGGGAGATGGCGCGTTTGATGAGACCTACCGCCTGTTGGGAGAGCAGAGAGTTGCCTGGATGTGCCACGGAGACGGGATAGATGTCGATTATGCGGGATAGAATTTGAAGCCAAAATATCGGTTTTTGGTTAGAGTTTACTAGCTTCAAGTTTTATCCCGCAAATAAATTGGATTATGATGTTTTTTGAAATGTTTTTTCTTAATTTCACGCTTTATCTTGCAAGAAAGCTGGTCCCACGTTTTATCCCGCAAAAAACTGGTTTTTGCTATTTTTTTATTAGCTTCACACCTTATGCCGCAAAATAACTGGTTTTTGTAAGTTTTTTTTATTTACGCCTGTTGGGAGAGTTGCTTGGATGTATGACGAAGACGGGATAGATGTCTATTATGCAGGAAAAAAGGTGAAACAAAAAACTGGTTTTTGCTCATTTTTTAATTAATTTTATTATAATAATTGACGCTTTATTTTATTGATTTTCGCTTTACTTTCACGCTTTATCCCGCAAAAAGACTGGTTTTTGGTAATTTTGTTTGATTTTTTTCTTAGCTACACACTTCATCCAGCAAAAGAATGGTTTTAGCTATTTGCTTTTAATTTTCTAATTAGCTTCACGTTTATCTCGTAAAGAGACTAACTTTGGCTAACAATTTTTTTTTAGCTTCACGCTTTACCCCGCACATGGCAGGGTAGGCAGAGGGAACTGCAGGGACCGTGGGAACCTAGTGTTAAGACACTCCGTTGCTTGGTCCCTGCTTTCTCCGTCCCAACTTTCCGCCTTATTCGAGGCATTGCGTGTTGAGTGGCGGAACTCAACGCCGCGCTTTGCCTAATTTGCCAGAGTGAAGAAAATGGAAATAGAAAAATCTATCTTCTCTGAGTAGGAATCAAATCCACAAACCGTCGCGTTACAGGCAGACGTTGCGCCTCTGCGCCACGACAGATTTTTTTATTTATTTATTAACTTCACGCTTTATCCCGCAAGAAAACTGGTTTTTGCAATTTTTTATTTAATATCATAGTAAAGGTCCTAAGGGAGTCTAATTTGGTATACTGTGACACTAATTTTGACACTGTCTTCTTCATATCGTTAAAGTTCGAGATGTACCAACATTAACAAGTAAAAAAATAAGTAACGAAAAATAAATCTATACATAATTTAAGGAGTAAACAAAATAATAGTACTAATGGAACACTCTGTCGTTGTCTCTGAGGACCGTCGTGGCGCAGAGGCGCAACGTCTGCCTGTAACGCGACGGATACTGGGTTCGATCCCCAGTCGGAGAAGATGGATTTTTCTATTTCCATTTTCTTCGCTCTGGCAAACTAGGCAAAGCGCGGCGTTGAGTTCCGCCACTCAACACGCAATGCCGAAAACGGCGGAAAGCGGGGACGGAGAAAGCAGGGACTAAGCAACGGAGTGTCTTAACACTAGGTTCCCTAGGTCCCTGCAGTTCCAGTGCGGGATAAAGCGTGAAGTTAAAAAAAAAAAAACACTCTGTATAACATAAGCACTTACCTTCTCATAATTTTCCTTAGAAGGCATATGCTCCAGATCCAAGTACTCATGCTCGAAGAAATCTTCATAAGAGATCCGTTTGTCAGGGTCGTGTTGCAGGAGACGCGTGAGGAGGTCCAGACATCCGGGGGATATGGAGCTCCTTGGAGGGATCTAGGGAGGGTTGGGTCACTAGATTTTATTTTACTCGTGAAGCAGAGAGATTAAAGTGAATGAGAATAAAAGCAGGAGAGTGAGCGTGGAGAAAGAAGTCACGAAAACTTGGATAGCTTATGGTGACTCCACAGAATTTAAAGACATGTAAACCGACCTAACTACACCAGTGTACTTGCATTACATAGAGCCTTGTAATTTAGAGAGAAGTTAGAGATGCTCTATGGAAATTTAATGAGAAGAAAACTGCTTAGCATTCTATGGATTCACCGTGCGGGTGTCGGGCCCGTCGCGTTGTAGGAAGAGGAGCTGCGATCAGCGCTTGGCACTTGCGACCCAAGTGTAGGTTTAAAGGGCCCCTTTAAAATGCATTAACGCTCACCTTCACTGTCCGAGCTCCTCCCACTACCTAACCAAATTTTGAATGATTCTACCAAAGCCGCCTTCGAAGTGCGTTCTAGAAATGAATTTGTGATAGTTCTAGACAGGCCGAGATCTTTTAGTAAACTATAGAGAGATTTCGCTGTTATACCTCTCGCTCCTACTTCAACCGCAAATAAGCTAACTCTAATCTCAATATTTTCTGAAGAAATTGAAATATCCTGGCGACATAGGTATGGCTGTTGTGCTACACTTGTGCAATAAGATCTGGAAGACGGACTAATAAGCAAGTGACTAAAAACAGTCTATACTAAAACCGATCTATAAGAGAGTCGAGAGATTCGATAAAAACTTGCTAGACCTACTGAATTATGGCCCTCATATCGCATGTTAGCAATTTTTTTTTAATAGCTTCACACTTTTTTCCCGCACCTGACAGGGTAGGCAGAGGGAACCGCGGGAACCATAGGAACCTAGTGTTGAGACACTCCATTTCTGGCTTTTTCGAGGCATTGCGTGTGGAGTGGCGGAACTTAACGCCGCGCTTGTAGTTACCAGAGCGAAGAAAATGGTAGTGGCAAATCTCATCTCCATCGAGTGGGAATTGATTTCAAAATTTACCGTGTGTATTGTATATAATGTAAGGAACTGAAAGACATCAGTAAAACACATCACAGTAGTTTACTTTCGACGATTAAAATTACATAATATTTTGTATTTAAATGTGTAATATATATTTATACTGTATGAAGTGTCTGCCTGTAACGCGACAGTTTTTGGGTTCGATCCCCAGTCGGGTAAGTCGGATTTTTCTATTTCCATTTTCTTCGCTCTGGCAAACTAGGCAAAACGCGACGTTGAGTTCCGCCACTCAACACGCAATGCCTCGAAAAAGGCGGAAAGTGGGGACGGAAAAAGCAGAGACTAAGCAACAGAGTGTCTTAACACTAGGTTCCTATGGTCCCTGCAGTTACCTCTGCCTAGCCTGCCATGCGGGATAAAGCGTGAAGCAACAAAAAAAAATACAATACAAATATAAAAATCACAATCCCTATACATATATATATCAAAACATATATCTATATATATCAAAACTAAATTTAAAAAAAGAACATTTTCAATTAGTACTGCATACAGTACACAATACCTGTATAGGCGCCTGCTTCTGTATCTTCGTTACCAGTTCAGTTAGAGTTGCCGACGAGTACGGAGCTCTTCCGAACAAACACTCATACATTATGACACCTACAAGATAAAGAATAGACTTCTTCTTCCTCTCTATATTTAAGGCGTTCCGAGCGTGCCAGTTGAGAACAACTCACTTCTCCAACGTCACGTTGAATGGAGAACACACAATGGAGAATGTACGGTACAGTTGGAGAATGTATGTAATAAAGAATAGATATACAGGGTGTATCTGATATCACGGCCTTTGTCAAAACTACTTATAGGGTAAAATATTTCAAGGCTATATACAAAAAACTAGTTAACAATTATCAGTAGTTTAGTCACAGGATCGTTTTAGGACGATATTTCCACGTGCTGTGTAACGCGTGAGGTAGTCATCATTAAATACAAATGACGTAAACATCTCGTACTACAACAATACTATTGAACGTCGTCAATCTGTCACCTTTCATTCAAGAAATAACCGAATGAGACAGAGCTATATCTCCGTCCCGCTCTACAGTAGTAGTACAGTGTACGCTCGCGTCACACTTCACTTGACAAATGGTGTTTTATTTTGGAACAATAATTTAATTATTTATTTTGTTTGAAAGAAATATTTTTTTGATTTTGATAATTTTACTTGTTTTATAATTTTACCAAGTTTATGAAGGCTAGTTAATATTATGCTTTAAATTAACGTCGCGGTAACATCCACACCCTGTATATAAATATATTGCATTGCGTGTTGAGTGGCGGAACTTAACACTGCGCTTTGTTTCTTTTACCAGAGCGAGGAAAATTACTATAATTTATTAACACCTCATGGGAATCGAACCTACAACAATCACATTAACAGCCAACTGTGCTTCACTCTCATAAAGTTAGTCACTAAAACTAGTCACTAGTGACTAGCCCTAGTGTCTAATCATTCACGAAGAGAATTACAATAATGTACCATCCTCTCATGGGAATTAAACCTACAACCATCGCAGCAGTCAACTGTGCTTCACTCATATAAAATTAGTCACTAAACCTAGTCACTAGTCACTAACCCAAGTGTCCAGTCACTCACCAACACTCCACAGATCAACTCTCGCGTCGTAATCTCCTATCATCATTTCCGGCGCCATATATAGAGGAGACCCTCTTACACTCTTCATAGTGTCCTCAGTTAGGTATTGCGCAAAACTAAGAAGGTGTACGGAAAATATTATTAATTTTTTTATAGCTTCACGCTTTATCCCGCATATTGCAGGTTAGGCAGAGGGAACTGCAGGAACCATAGGAACCTAGTGTTAAGACACTCCGTTGCTTAGTCCCTGCTTTCTCCGTCCCCACTCTCCACCGTTTTCGAGGCATTGCGTGTCGAGTGGCGGAGCTCAACGCCGCGCTTTACCTAGTTAACTAGCCAGAGCGAAGAAAATGGAAATAGAAAAATCCATCTTCCTCGACTGGGAATCGAACCCAGAAATCGTCGTGTTTAAAAACACAAGAAAACACAAAAAAAATCAATTTCTATTACTTATTATTATTTAAAATAAGTTAACTTTCTGTAAAACGATTTTTTTTAAAGATCTTTTAACAGATTCTTCTTCTTCTCCATTTTTTTTTCAAATTTTATTTAAAAAAAAACGCCATTAAATTTAAATATTTAAAAAAATTGTCACACAAAACATGCACACATCACAAGAGAGCACAGGTTCGAATCCCGATGCGATCAAAATTTTTACCTCTTTTTAAAGCACTATATCAATATAACAGTAAATTATTTTTTTTAAAGTAATTTATAAAGGAAACATATAGAAATGCAAATAAAGCATATAAGAATTTTAACGTATGGCTTAGCGGTCAGGGAGCTTGCACGGTTCTCAACAGGATACCGGTTCAGATCCCGCTGAGTTCTTTGAGTAATTATTTTTTTTTTTTTTTTTTTACACAGAACAGGATACAGGTTCAGATCCCGCTGAGTTCTTTGAGTAATTAATTTTTTTTTTACTTTTTTTTTTTTTTTTTACACAGATCAGGATACATGTTCAGATCCCGCTGAGTTCTTTGAGTAATTAATACTAAAAATAATAGAAACTTACCCAAAATCAGCAACTTTAAGCATGTATTTACCATCGGAACCTTTGTGTAGCAACAGATTGTGCGGCTTCAAATCCATGTGAACCACTCCTGTGAGAGATTTACTATGAAAATGTTACTTTAGAATTAATGTGTGAGTGAAAAATGTAAGGGATTCATTATAAATACCTTTTTCTCGAAGAAATTTTAGTGCAGACGCTAATTGTTGAAGGAAATACAGCACCTGGTGAGTATATATATATATATATATATATATATATATATATATATATATATATATATATATATATATATATATATATATATATATATATATATATGTATATATATATATATATATATATATATATATATATATATATATATATATATATAATATACATATACATATACATATACATATACATATACATATACATATACATATACATATACATATACATATACATATACATATACATATACATATACATATACATATACATATACATATACATATACATATACATATACATATACATATACATATACATATACATATACATATACATATACATATACATATACATATACATATACATATACATATACATATACATATACATATACATATACATATACATATACATATACATATACATATACATATACATATACATATACATATACATATACATATACATATACATATACATATACATATACATATACATATACATATACATATACATATACATATACATATACATATACATATACATATACATATACATATACATATACATATACATATACATATACATATACATATACATATACATATACATATACATATACATATACATATACATATACATATACATATACATATACATATACATATACATATACATATACATATACATATACATATACATATACATATACATATACATATACATATACATATACATATACATATACATATACATATACATATACATATACATATACATATACATATACATATACATATACATATATATATATATATATATATATATATATATATATATATATATATATATATATATATATATATATATATATATATATATATATATATATATATATATATATATATATATTTAATTTTTTTGTAAGTTAATTTTTTTTACCTTCACGCTTTAACCCACATATTGCAGAGCAGGCAGAGGGATCTGTAGGAACCATAGGAATCTAGTGTTAAGACACTCCGTTGCTTAGTCCCTGTTTTCTCCGTTTTCCGCTTTTTGATACTATTGGAGTTCTTTCATTTCTTTTTACAGTGCAGAATATATAGAACTGGTTTAAATTAATATATAATCTGTTATACTACAAAAGGCCTCTCCTCTAAACTTATACAAAGTTCATAAATAAATAAAAAAAATAAATAAAATTAAAAAAAAAACAATTAATTAAAGAGAAAAAAAAATAAAAGACAAAAATTATTATTTTCAAAAAAAAAAATACAGTAATATTTCTACAGTAGTGGTGATTCGAACCCTCTATATCAATTTATTTATATATTTTTTTAACAGCAGAGTAGACAGAGAGAACCTAGTGTTAAGACACTCCGTTACACTTTTTTTTATTATTTTTATACATACATACATACATACATACATACATGACTTCACGCTCTATCCCTAGCGGGGTAGTCAGAGAGAACGGTGTTAAACGCTGCGGTCCCTGCACACCTCTCCTGCCTCGTCCACTGTCACACACTCTCCGTGGAGTCTTCATGCTTTTCACGTGACCTTCCTCCAGTATCTGTGTTTTCGAAAGTCAACCGAGGTCTCCCCTTACCTCTCTTACCACTCACTTTTCCATCATATATCTTTTTTACCATTCTTTCGTCACTCATTCTCTCGACGTGCCCAAACCACCTGAGCACGTTCTTCTTCATTCTTACAGTGACATCCTCGCTTGTACTATTTTTATTTATTTATTTTTTTTTAGCTTCACGCTGTATCCCGCACATGTTCAGGGTACGCAGAGAGAACTGCAGGAACCATACGAACCTAGTGTTAAGACATTCCGTTGCTTAGTCCCTGCTTTTTACCGTCCCCGCTTTCCGCCTTTTTTGAGGCATTGCGTGTTGAGTGGCGGAACTCAACGCCGCGCTTTGCGTAGTTTGCCAGAGCGAAGAAAATGGAAACAGAAAAATCCATCTTCCCCGACTGGGGATCGAACCCAGTAACCGTCGCGTTACAGGCAGACGTTGCGCCTCTGCGCCACGACGGTCCTACTATTTTTATATTCTCCAAAAATCAAATTCTATACAAACCTGTTTCTCCGGCACTCTGCCGTACTTGTGTATATATTTTGACAGGTCACCACCGCAGCAGTACTCCATTATGATGTAGATATTTCTGTGAAAAAGAAAAATATAAATAAATTAAATAATAGTTTCCTGCGGAAGAAGAAGCAGGGACGGAGAAAGCAGGGACTAAGCAACGGAGTGTCTCAACACTAGGTTCCAACAGTTCCTGCAGTTTCCTCCGCCTACCCTGCCATGTGCGGGATAAAGCGTGAAGCAAAAGAAAAAGAAATCAATAACATACTAAATAAGAAATGGTTATTTATGACCTTAGTAGGAGGGTAATATAAAAAAAGCTTTTGTAAATAAACTTAAAAAAAAAAAAAACAAAATAATCGACACAATGCAGTAAGTCAAGTTCCTCCTCCATATGTACCGTCGTGGCGCAGAGGCGTAACGTCTGCCTGTAACGCGATTTGTGGATTCGATTCCCACTCGGAGAAAATGGATTTTTCTATTTCCATTTCCTTCTCTCTGGCTAGCTGACTAGGCAAAGCGCGGCGTTGAGTTCCGCCACTCAACACGCAATACCTCGAAAAAGGCTGTAAGCTGGGACGGAGAAAGCAGGGATTAAGAACGGAGTGTCTCAACACTAGGTTCGTATGGTTCCTGCAGATCCCTCTGCCTACCCTGTCATGTGCGGGATAAAGTGAGAAGAGAAAAAAAAATTAAGTCTCCTTTCTCCTCACCTGTCATCCCAAGTAAAATGTTTCATATGAACTATATGTGGGTGTGTGAGTGTCTTCAACAGTCTTATCTCAGTAACTAGGTTGTCTATGGCCGAGCCCGAGTGTTTTATTCTACATTTATCTACACACTTGACGGCTACTATTGAACGAGCACCAACCTGGAGACAAATATTAAACTATACAAATACTTTTTATACATTTTCAATACTTTGCAGTGGGTTCGATTTCCATGAGGTGAAGATTGATTTTTCATTTCAATTTTCTTTGCTCTGATAAGTAGGGAAAGCGCGACTCAATATGTAATGCCTTGAAAAGGCGGCGGCAGGGAACGGAGTGTCTTAACACTAGGTTCTCAACTTATGGGTGGGATAAAGCATGAAGTTAAAAGCAAATAATACATTGAACTCCTCACTAGAGTTAGTAAGCGACAGTTCAAAGATTTAAATATACACAAGTTACAGATAAATTCAATATAATTCTAAGATTTTTTAACTATCACATAATACTATATATAATTACTTATATAGGAATAAACCAAGGGATCCTAGTTAAGTCACCCGCTGTCTACATTTAGTCGTTTACAATTTTGCTTGTTGAGCGTTGAAACTCCATGCTGTTGGGTATTATTTTAATAAATAAAATAAATAAAAGGGCCGTTAATTCTGAAAACAAAAATATTTAACAAAAAAATAATCTAAATCATATTTTACTTCTTCTTCTTCTCTTTACTAATGGCGTTTCGAGCGTGCCAGTTGAGCACAATTCACTTCGCCAATGTCACGTTGAATGGAGAACACACAAAGGAGAATGTACGGTAAAAAAGAGATATCATTACACAGTTGGAGTATGCATGTTTAAATCATATTTTAATGCATATATGTTATCACTACTTTGACACAATAGATTGAGGTATAGGCCTCGTACAGATTACTCCATTTCAGCCCGTCCTAGGCCTTTCAAACCCAGTTAGGTTCTGCTATCTTTAAAAAGTCATCTATTATCCATCCATCTATTTTAATAAACATATTTAATAATAACCAATACTTAATAATCTTAATGATTTAATGTAAGACCCGTAAATTAAAATGGAAATATTGGTCTACCAACTACTAATAGTCTACTGTATATAAACTCAATATTACAAGTCTGTCTGTGACACGACACTAGGACAAAAAAGTAGTTCTAGGATCTGCATCGGTAATAAACGAAATTATAAGAAATATACATATATAAAGTAAATATTGATATTTTCTTTAAGACTGTTCATCTAAAATACATAAGTATAACATATGAGGATCACTTTATTTGTTCTATCTTGTTCTTCTCTTTAATTATGGAATTTTGAGCTTGCATTGTCCTATCTTCAGAAAAAAATGCAAAGATTATTTATATGTTCTCCCGAAGATAGAATAAATCATATCTATATATAAAGTTAATTTCAGTAAATATGTAATTTTTTGTCATTTATATGTAAGTTAATTTATTCAATTTTTTTAAAAACTATATATAAAGTTAATTTTAAAAAATATTAATTAATTCATTTTAAAAAATATTTTATTTCAAAGTTTATAGCTTTTTTAATAAGTTAGTGCGAATTAAAATTAAAAGTAATTAGTGTGAAATTAGTAAAAACTCTCATACAATGGATTGATAAGGACATTATGTGTGACGGACACAACAAAAGGATAAATAACTAAAGTAATAAAATAAAGTGAAAATCGAGGGAATTACGTAAAAATAGTGTCATAACAACAAGATATCGTCAAGACGATATCAAATAAAATGATATTAACGCAACTCCAATTAAAAGTTTTACTAAAATTAACTTTTTATTAGTCTTATTAAATTAATCTTTGTTTACTTTGCATTTACCTTTGTATAAGCTTTATAAACAGTTGAATAGCTTCCAGTGCCAAGTTTTTCTGTCATCACATATCCTTCTATCTTGGGGAACGCCATTTCTAAGTGAATTAAATGGTTTTTCTAATAAAATTTCACATTATTTTCAAAATTTTTTAAAGATTTCACGAAGTTGTCAGTTTAGTGACGTTTGTGATTGGTTAACATTTGACAGCTGACATGTGACATTAGAGTTGCCATATGTTATGTAATTAATGTAGATAGACTTAAGCAATTTTAAGACGATTTTTACTTTTTTATGTAACAAGTTAAATATTTGTGTTTGAAAAGAAAGAACGTACTTTAATAAAACTGAATTATTATATACATACATACATATCTTCACGCTCTATCCCTAGCGGGGTAGTCAGAGAGAACGGAGCGCCAAACGCTGCGGTCCCTGCATACCTCTCCCGCCTCGTCCACTGTCATTAACCTCTTCATGCATGCTCTCCGGGGAGTCCTCATGCTTTTTACGTGACCTTCCTCCAGTATCTTCGATACTGTGTTTTCGAAAGTCAACCGAGGTCTCCCCTTACCTCTCTTACCACACACTTTTCCATCGTATATCTTTTTTACCATTCTTTCGTCACTCATTCTTTCGACGTGCCCAAACCACCTGAGCACGTTCTTCTTCATTCTTACTGTGACATCCTCGCTGGTACCTCTTATTATATATTATTTCAAATATAAGATTGAATTAAATTAGTCCTCTCTAGTGACTCTATACAATTTTAAGGTGCAGAATATTCGCTCTTTGCCTTGCATTCGCTAGGTCAGCTGCAACTCAGGGTGAAGGTTGCACTGTATCACAGGTTCTGCAGTTTCCAGGGTGAACAACGGAGAAGTGGATGACTTGGACTGCCTTGGGCTCTGCTAGTATAGTACTCCACCACGAGTCCAACATGATGTATTTTTGACACTTTATAGGTAATAAATATAAAGCTTTTCAGCTGTGATATATTCTTACAAGTTTTAATTTATTTCTTTCGAAAACATTTGATTTGTTCACTATAACTATATCATCGGACTATTAACACTATTAAGTATATGGGATTATATGGAAATTCAATGAAATTGAGATTTGCTGAAGCGCACACTTAACTTTATTATATACTATAAGACACAGAGTATTGAAGAGAACAGACATAGACTAAAAACAGTAATAACATAGATAACTAAAAAATAGACAATATAAAACTAAATTATCTGCTCTATAACTAAATTGATATGTAAAAAAAAATTATTTACTCAACAAACACTGCATTTAAATTTAATAAAAGCAAAAAGTATCATCATTATCATATTGTTGAAATCAGTATGTTTTTTTTACTTTTACCATAACTAGCCATAGGATTAATAGAATATTGTGAATAATAGTTTTTTTTACGTAAAACCGTAACAACGCATGTTTGTTTCTTTGTCAAGTTCAAAAATATAAAACAGTAGCAAAATAATAAAAGTAGGACAGTAGTAAAAGTAGGACCATCGTGGCGCAGAGGGAGGACCGTCGTGGCGCAGAGGCGCAACGTCTGCCTGTAACGCGACGGTTACTGGGTTCGATCCCCAGTCGGAGAAGATGGATTTTTCTATTTCCATTTTCTTCGCTCTGGCAAAG
The DNA here is from genome assembly GCA_037178615.1 of Dione vanillae. NCBI lineage: Eukaryota > Metazoa > Arthropoda > Insecta > Lepidoptera > Nymphalidae > Dione > Dione vanillae. The sequence continues at coordinate 432,507 of JAZFAU010000341.1, forward strand.
TAGGCAAAACGCGGCGTTGAGTTCCGCCACTCAATACGCAATGCCTCGAAAACGGCGGAAAGTGGGGACGGAGTAAGCAGGGACTAAGTAACGGAGTGTCTTAACACTAGGTTCTTATGGTTCCTTCCTATTGCTTTTTTTTTTTTAGCTTCACGCTTTATCCTGCCATGTGCGGGATAAAGCGTGAAGTTAAAAAAACAAAAAAAAGTAGCAAAATCAATTCTATCTAATATACAGTATATTTTTCTTTCCAAAAATGATGTCATATGTTGTTATTCAAGTTATCCATGAGTAGAGAAAAGCCAAGTCGTTAAAAAATCACATTTATTAAATTATACTTAAAAAGTTACCCAAGTATTAATAAAGAACCCTAAAGTTTAAGCAGAAGTGAAACTAGAATAAACAACGGGTACGGAGTGTGCCTCGTCCCCAGAGAATAAAGTGAGCATTATTGGCATTATTGGCTGCTCAGAAGAAGGTGTGTAGGACGGTCATGGACCGACTGGCCCCGCCGCGCCGAGGCGCGGTCGTGCCGTTGTGAGAGATGGGCCGCGTCGCCTGTTACGGCGGCGACGGCGAGTCTTTGGGACTGAGGAGTGTAGCCTTCCGTTGTAGTTACGGTTGGCTACAGTAATTGGGTCATCGGGGTCTAGAAGAACGCTTCGAGGGCGACGAAGTAATTTGTGATGATGGGGAGAGTATTTAGACGCTTCAACGATTAAGGGATTAGGATGAGAGTCTGCGCGCTCGTAGTAGCGCTTGGCTAAGCCTTTGCAGAACTCTTTAATCGATTCCAATTCGAAGTCTTTATGTAGGTCAACGTTGCGAACGTACCAGGGAAGAATAAACGAGAGAAAAACATTCTTAAATAATAAAATCTGAGTTTAAAGAGCCGGGTCTCTTGGTTTACAAGCGCCATCTATTGTCATTTTCTGTGAAACTAAAGTTAGTGATGGTTGTTAGTTTGAAGATGGCGCTACTTGTTATGAAACTACCAAAGTATGAAATTGGCACAATTCTGTCACTAGGTGTCTCTTTGTACCTACAGTTACTTGATTTCAATACTTTGTAGTTTCACAGTTTTTCCCGCTGATAGAAAGATCTCATCATAGCGGGAAAATAACAATAATTCATAACCTGTGAAATGTTTTTTACGATTTTACTCGTAAACTCATTCATTCCATCATTATGAAATTTTGTACATATAGGTATTTTGAAGAACCTGTAGTATGTAATATGTATATTTTTTATAGCTTCACGCTCTATCCCGCATAATACAGGGTAGGCAGAAGGAACTGCAGGGGCCATATGAACCTAGTGTTAAGACACTCCATTGCTTAGTCTCTGCTTTCTCCGTCCCCGCTTTCCGCCTTTTTCCGAGGCATTGCGTGTTGAGTGGCGGAACTCAACGCCGCGCTTTGCCTAGTTTCCAGAGCGAAGAAAATGGAATTAGAAAAATCTATCTTCTACGAGTGGGAATCGAACCCTTAAACCGTTGCGTTTACAGGCAGACGGCTTACGCCTCTGTGCCACAACTGTCCTCAGTATATAAATAAAGTATATAATAATGTTTAACGTAATAAAATTTTTATTAAATAATTAATCAAACTTGTGATGGGCTCTAGATTTTTTTAGCTTCACACTTTATCCCGCACATGGCAGGGTAGGCAGAGGGAACTGCAGGAACCATAGAAACTTAACCCGTAGCTTAGTCCCCGCTTTTCGCTTTTTTCGAGGCATTGCGTATGGAATGGTTGAACTTAACACTTCCATTTCTTCAAAACCTGATTCTGGCTTCTTCCTACTTCGGATAGAGAAAAAAAGGTATTACCATCAGATGCATGATGTCAAGAAAGAAAATGTTTTTATGATTTTTAAAGTGTTAATCCACACTGAGGATAGAAAAAATACTTAAAGAAAACAAATAAAAATTTGAACGCAGCGGGATTCGAACCCGCGCCCTCCTGCACCTGCACCTGCACGGTTCGCAGGAGGGTGCGGGTTCGAGTCCCGCTGCGTTCAAATTTCAATATGTTTTCTTTAAGTTAGAAAGAAAGTGTTTATTTTATTTGTGCTCGAAGAGACCACAGACTTGGTAATTTGACATTAAATCCTGAAAATAGACACACAAATGAACAATTAGGTTATCGTATAAGGTTTCTGTTTTTCCTGTTTTAGGAACGGAACAAAAAGCTTTTGCAATCATCCAAATCGCTGCTCCTCTGTCACGATATTTCTTGCTGATATGTCTCCATATCCATGGGCCCATTTCACATTGTCAATACGTACTTTCATTATTTAATCACCTCACTTGGCATTTAGTCCTATATCTTCATCACCTTTCCCTGTTGCTCATCATCTACTACCATAATCATCCGTCAACGATCCACTGCACTATTACATCATAGTTGTAATATCTTCAGAAAATCCATCATACTTTGATGATGAGTGATACAAGTATACCAGGCTATATTCACCAGCTTAATCATTTCCCAGCTTCTCGTAATTTTCTAATCCATACTTTAAAACGCTATAACTCCGAAATCACTGTTATTATTTTTAATAGCTTCACTATTTATCCCGCTCATTGCAGGGTAGACGAGAGAACGAGGAGAGACGGAGACGAGAGAGACGAGAGACGGAGAGACGGAGGAGTGTCAGAGGAGCCCAATTTGATAATAAATATCGAATTGAGCCCCTCCGAAACCTACACACTCCACGACTTAAAACTAAAGTTACGAGGGTTCCAAGTGCGACCTGGTGAGAAGAGCCCACAATAAACTCAGTCAGGTTTCCCTAAACCTATTGTGATCACTTCACAAACGTCATTCTAACTTAGAACAAGGCAACTCAAGACACTCAGTTCTCCAATTTCCACCTTATCAAGGCATTGCGTGTTGAGAGGCGGAAATCAACGTCGCACCTCGCCTAGTTGCCAGAGCGAAGAAAATGTAAATGAAATAGTTCATCTTCCCCTCACGGAAATCGATCCTATAAACCGTCGTGTTTAAAATACGTTTAGTATTACTTATCTTATATTATTATAAAATTCTAAATAACTCTTCTGTAAGTTGCATGAAGAAAGTTTCTGAACTTAAAATTAGCTCAGGAAATATAAAGCCTTTGAAGTATTTGTGAATGCAACGCGGCGTGTGGCGGAAGCGACCCAGTATGGACGTCTTCTTGACTGTTTGTAACTTTTGTAGTTAGTCGGGTTATATTTAGATGCACGAGTCAATATATATGGCGGAAATCAATTTTTTTTTATGTCTTCACGCTTTATCTCGCATATTGCAGGGTAGGCAGAGGGTACTGCAGGAACTATACCAGCCTAGTGTTAAGACACTCCGTTGCTTAGTAACTGTTTTATAATTCTATAATTTTATTTTTATATAAGTATTTAGTAACAAAACCTATTTGTAATGTAAATGCAAAGCAGGGAACGGAATGGCTTAACACTAGGTTCATATGGTTCCTGCAGTTTCCTCTGCCTACCCTACAATATGCGGGATAAAGCGTGAAGCTATAAAAAATATAATATTAGGTATTTTCTAGTACTCTTCGAATAACTCGACTCGCGCTTGACTATTATACGTCCGACCGGTAGCAAGAGGTGAAAACTAATATACATATATATGAAGCTGCACTCTAACCAACAAGCTTTGTTGGATTTCTTATATGATTGTAACTTGCACGGCATCAAACTGATGCGGGTTCAAATCCCGCTATGTGCAAATTTTTTTATGTCTTTTTTATCTCTGAGTACTCGTAAAACACTTAAAGTTTCCATACTTAAACAAAAATCTATCTTCCCCTCACGGGAATCGAACCCACAAACCGTCGCCTTTATTGACAGATGCTACGCCTCTGCGTCACTACGCAATAATAATTGTTTCATTATAATTTTTCATGTTTTATATGTACAGGATATCTTAAGAAATAAATATAAATAGAAGCTTTAAAGCTACAAGGAGACGTAATATTAAGTTGTTCCAAAAAGCTTGCCACTGGACCTCTCTAAATGGTGTCTTAATTTGTCAGATGGTGACTTTGGTCTAAAGGGAAGACGACTCTCCACTTAAAGGCAAGGGATTTAAACCCGCACCGTCTAGCAAATCGTGCAAGCACTCTAACCGCTAAGCTGTGCGTTGAAATTCTCATATACTTTATACATTTCTATATGTTTAGTTTGAGTATTTTTTCTATACTTAGTGTGGATTAATAGTTTAAAAATTATAACTTTGTGATTGTAATATATATATATATATATATATATATATATATATATATATATATATATATATATATATATATATATATATATATATTATATATATATATATATATATATATATATATATATATATATATATATAATATATATATATATATATATATATATATATATATATATATATATATATATATATATATATATATATATATATATATATATATATATATATATATATATATATATATATATATATATATATATATATATATATATATATATATATATATATATATATATATATATATATATATATATATATATATAATTGAAATCGAGACTAGTCACGATTGGCATGTTGTTAAGTAAGTGGAAGTAGAGTCTTCATCAGAGGATTGGTTTCTTTTTTATATTAGAAGATGGCTTTTATTTATATTGAGGACCGTCATGGTGCAGGGGCGCAGGGGAGCAACGTCTGCCCGTAAAGTGACAGTTTCGGGGTTCCACGCAACACGCAATGCCTTGCAAAGGTGGAAAGTAGAGAACGAAATGTCTTAATACTCTGCCTACCCTACCATGTGTGGAATAAAGCTTGAAGACATAAAAAAAAATTGAGTATGCATCTGTGACCATCTCGGTCATAGACCGACCTGTTCCACTATGGAGCGCTATGGAGAAGGTAAACTATAGCAAATATTTAGTAATACCTCTGTATAAGCTGTATTATATGAAGCCGTTAAGGGCGTTACATTTAATCCTGAAGGTATTTTTTTCCTATATAGAAAAAATCGCAGCGTTTAACACAGCTATTCAATATGCAATGTTCTTAAATTAAAGCAGTGCGTGGAACGGAGTGTCTTAACACTGGGTACCCGATGTCTAACCTTCTTTATGCGGGAACAGCGTGAAGCTGCATTTCTCATTTTTCTTAACGTAACTGATTGCTATATATAATAGGGAAAGCAGAGAGAACGTAGTGTTAAAACATTCCGTTCTCTCCTTTAGCTAATTTTTATGAAAAGTCATTTCCGTCGTGGTGCATAGGTGCAGCGTCTTCAGCGCATAAGGGCGACTGTTTTTGAGTTTGATTCCCGTTTGAAACAGACAGATAGGTAACTAGGTAAGTGCGGCGTAGAGTTCCGTCACTAAACATACAAAACCTCCAAAAGGGGGAAAGCGAGGAGCGGAGTGTCTTAACACTAGATTCTTTCGTTTCCTGCATATCCCTTTGCCTACCCTGCTACGAGCGGAAGAAAGAGAAAGCTAATTTTTTATTTATTATATAACAAGCTACATATTAAACCTAATTTAGGGCCGCGCTTAATCTCAGAGACCTAATAAAAATAATATAAATAAATTATAAATTCTACCAAACGAATGTCCTACATCGGAACAAGAGAAAGACTCGTAATTTTTATATATAAATCCGTATAAATGTACGAGCTTAGTTCTCTGGCGTTAAAAGCAATTACCATATATAATGGAAGTCGTAATAAATTGTGAACCGATGCCACTTCCATGTAACGTCGTGCTCTATACTAACTGAACCTTCTATTTACTCATTTTGTTCTAAGTGTACGCAAAATGTAGTTTCATTGAGATAAAATAAAGTAACGTAAAGTAATATGTTTAAAGGTTTTTGAAGTTAAACACAAACGCAGTCTCCGAAGAACTGAGTGTCTTGACACTACTTGGTTCTCTGTCTACACAATAGTATATTATCTATGTCGTCGTGGCGCTTAGGAGTGGCGACTGCCTGTTAACGCGACGGCTTGTGGGTTCGATTCCCATGGAGGAATAATACGCAATGTTTCGAAAAAGGCGGAAAGCGGGGACGGAGAAAGCAAGGACTAAGCAACGGAGTGTCTTAACACTAGGTTCCTATGGTTCCTATAGCTCCCTCTACCTACTCTGCCATGTGCGAGGTAAAGCGTGAAGACAAAAAAATATTATTATTTCTCATATTATTTTCTTTTATGTTCAATTTTTCCTTTTTTTTTTAATCTTGATCTGTAATCAGTTACAAGATTATAGGAAGATTACTTTTAAGATTATAATTGAGGATTAGGCGAAGAGACTAATGTCTCATCTGCCTCTTCAGAGCTTTACTCTTAAGTCTATAAGAGAACGTTTCAACTAGCCTTATGCTTGTGTTAACATATTTTGCATAGCTACACGCTTTTTTCGACATGGCAGGATATGTAGAGAGAACCGCGGGAACTATAGGCACCTAGTGTTTAGACACTCTGTTCCTTGCTTTCTGCGATTTCAAGGCATTGCGTTTTGAATGGCTGAACTCAACGTTGCGCTTTGCCTAATCAGAGCGAAAAAAATGGAAGTGAAAATGCTCATTTTCCACGAGCGAGAGTCGAATCCACAAACCCCGTCGTATCTTTGCATGAGTTAGTAACACAAGATTTAGAATGTGCAGGCGTTCCTCTTATCTAGAAAATCTCGGAGAGTTAGCGATATATCTCCGTTATTAATTTCACATCTCATTGTTGAATATACATGACATCACCCTTGCAACTGTAGCCTCACAGGGGTATTCCATAGATCCAGATAGATTTTTACATAGTGTTGTTTATCAACAATTAGATATCCACTCATAGGACTGAGTTCCTCCACACGAGATAGTAAAATTTTAGAAACTTAAAGTTGATTTCATCTCGTTTCTTCTTGATGGGACAGGCTCCCATTTGTGTAATAAGTCGGTTCCAAGTTTGACAGGTGGGCAGTTTCCCTTTTTTTTATGCTTTTTTTCTTGCCCGGATGCGCCTCTTTTTTATTCATGTGTGGATCTCATCTAGTAGAAGTTGGAGATTATCACTAGCGAGATAATCGACATCTTCAGCGTATGTTGCAACATTTACAACTATAGATACTGGTATGTCTGAAGCAAGTGTATTGTATAGTACTGGGCCCAGTACAGATCCTTGTGGCACTCCGTCTTTTTCACATGGCGTAGATCTCTGTCATCTCTCTGCTTCACTTGAAAGAGTCTTTCAACGAGTAAGATACAGGAAGTTACAGGATAAAGGAAGTGTGGACGATTATTTTACACTTTAAATAAATCAGAAAAAACACAGACTCTATCAAAAGCCTATTGGATGCCCAAAAATGCCGCTAAGCTGTACTATTTCATAATGAACTCGGAGCACTTGCCACATTGTAGATTATTGTTTTCGTAACCCAAACATAAGTTTGGGAAAAATGTTGGAGAGTTGTAAATATTTCTTTAATCGGACTATGAAGACGACTGTACTATCTAGCCTAAAATATAACAAAACGTCAGACAACTAAGCGTTCCATGGATTCACCGTGCGGATGCCCATCGTGTTGTAGGAAGAGGAGCTCCGAGCAGCGCTTGGGACTTACGACCCAGGTGTTGGTTTAAAGGGCCCCTTTAAAATGCATTAACGCTCACCTTCACTGTCCGAGCTCCTCCCACTACCTAACCAAATTTTAAATGATTCTACCAAAGCCGCCTTTGAAGTGCGTTCTAGAAATGTATTAGTAATAGTTCTAGACAGACCGAGATCTTTTAGTAATCTATAGGGAGATTTCGCTGTTATACCTCTCGCTCCTAGTTTTACCGCATATAAGCTAGCCCTAAATCTATTCCTGGTCAGTTCGTTGGTAAGATCGAAATACTTACTGAGTTTAAGTTGGTGACTTTTCGGGACATTTGTTTCCCAAGGAACTGTAAGTTCTACCAGTACAACGCGTATTAGGCTTCGAGAATATAGAAAAATATCTAATTTGGATGACGAAACACAAATTGTCATAGTTATAATTGTGTATTAATATTTTAAAGATTTAATTATCACTATTACAGTAACTTATAACTTAAAGCCTTCCTGTTAATTGTTTTTCTTCTATTATATATATATATATATATATATATATATATATATATATATATATATATATATATATATATATATATATATATATATATATATATATATATATATATATATATATATATATATATATATATATATATATATATATATATATATATATATATATATATATATATATATATATATATATATATATATATATATATATATATATATATAATATATATATATATATATATATATATATATATATATATATATATATATATGTATTCTCTATAGATAAGAATAATGAACGCACTATGTTATTCCTACGGCAGTATGTTTACGGTCCTTGCGTAGAGCGCTCGTGACGCGGCGTTGAGACGAAAGACAAAAGTTTTGTATTTTTTTAATTTACGGCTGTTTTTTTAAAGGTGGCAACACTTGTACAGATAATATTATAATATTTATTTAAATATATATATTTTTATAAGTTGTTAAGATTTTTGTTTAATAAAAAAATTTTTAGTATGATAGTTTAATTGGTTATTATAGTTTCAAGTCCAGCATTTACAAGAACTTTAAATGTATGTGTGTATGTATAATATGTATACTAATATTGGAACTATATGCATAGATCGATAAATGGTAGTAGGTTCGATTTTTACTCTAAGGCAAGATCAATTGATTTCTTGCTCTATTAACAATTTTCCACATTTCGAGACATTGTGCGAGGAGTTGCCTTCTTACTAGAGAAACTACCGCATTTTGTTGTTGTTTATTAAAAATTGAACCTAGAACTATCACGGTTTCAGTCACTCGTTGTCACTCCACACACAGTGTATAGAACGCGCCAAATAGCCTCATGGAGGTAGTGACATTGTTGGCGTAATGCCAGATTCGAACGTGGGACATGCATACTTTAAATGATTGCCAGTTCCAGTATGCAAAGTGGTTGTAGTGCTTTTTTATAGGAAGGATATATATATATATATATATATATATATATATATATATATATATATATATATATATATATAATATATATATATATATATATATATATATATATATATATATATATATATATATATATATATATATATAATATATATATATATATATATATATATAAATACATATATATATATATATATATATATATATATATATATATATATATATATATATATATATATATATATATATATATATATATATATATATATATATATATATATATATATATATATATATATATATATATATATATATATATATATATATATATATATATATATATATATATATATATATATATATATATATATATATAACACTACTCCACTAGTGATTTTTAGTAAATTGAATGTCCAGAGTAAACCTATTGTTATATCAAGTATACTCTTCGTTTGTCGTTTTTGTTAAATTGCGGAACTCAACGCCGTGTTTTGTTGCAGTTATTTTTTGTTGAGTACAATTTTTTATTTTCTCACTCTATAATGTTATAGGGACTGGTGTTGAGATCCGCCACCTGTCTTACAATAGATCTCTATAACTTTTATCATTTATTTGTTTTAAATTTTGAAAGAATTTCTAAAAAAAAAGTTAAAAGTGTTCAAAGTAATGTATGGTGTGATGGCGGGTCACAAGCAATGCAAGAATAAGGCGGAGAAGAGAGAGCAGGTAAGCGGAGAGATACTCCTATTGATATTTCTATACTGATATTACAAAACTGAAGACTATGATTGTAAAGCAGGGAACGGAGTGTCTTAACACTAGGTTCGGTTACCGTTCCTTCGGTTCGCTCTGCCTACCCTGCCATTTGTGGGATAAAAAGTGAAGCTAAAAAATAACTGAAGGCTCAAAATGAACAATTCTATACTTTTGATTAGCTTGTTTATTGAGAAAGGCTATAGGCTATAGTCTGTCCGCTATGGGCTATACTGCAACTGACCCACTGTACTTTGGTAGTGTGTTAATAGAATTATCAAATTATTAGCCAAATCCTTATCAATCCAATACTTCTCTTGATCCTCTTCATGAGAGTTGAGGAGGGACAGCATCTAGGTTGGCATCCTCTCAGACGGTCCTTTCAGAACCTAGAGTTAAGACTTAATTTTTAAGGCTAGGTTAAGGTGAACGATATAAATCGATATGTCATAAAATATCGATATCGCTCCAACCCAATATTATCGAATCAACTAATATTGATATGTACAATCGATATATTTCATTCGATATACTAAATATCGTGAGAAATTAAAATCACATTCCATTCCTTTTTTATATTGATGCTTTATTTACGCAGTGTTACCATCAGTGTGAAATTGACCAGTAAGTTGGTGTTGGTAGAAAATGGGTAAGCCTATAACACTGACAACGGTAGAAAAGGAAATGTTCTCCGTGAGGGTATTGAGCAGAGGCCAGATGCCTGGTCTACCAACATTTTGGGAGATCTACCAATTTTTACTTCATAGGCAGACTGAACTACTACTACCGTAGTCTTAAAATCTACCTTTTTGTTGTTTTTTTTTTTTTTAGATTTTTTAGTTTTTTTTTAATTTTTAGTTTTTTAATTAACGTTTTATTTTTAATAAATAAACTTGATACGTTTCTTAGAAATAGAAAAATCCATCTTCCACGAATGGGAATCGAACCCACAAACGACACCACGACAGTTCTCTGTAATAAAATAAAATATAATATTTTTTTTTACGTCCTGTTTCATGAAAACCTGGACTCCATTTTTGAGGTAGAGTCAGGATATCTCATTTGAACGAGGAATTGAGAGTAACAGAAATATACCAATTTCTACTCTCGGGAATCGAACTTGGAACAGCCAGACCCTGTCCCGCTGCGACGCGACGCTGCAGATATGTTTTACATTTACATATTTAATATTGTCTTAGAATATTTTAGTTAAAACTTTTCAGGACTGTCGTAAAAAGGGGATAAATAAAGTTGCATTGTTCCTAGAAGACCTCTCACAAGTTTGACCTTACACTATGTTTTACGTGACAACTGGCATAGTTTTCTCATCTCTCTCTATGTTTTTTAGGCAGAGAGAATGTAGTGATACGTTTTTCCGTTTTTTGATTTCGTGGGATTGGGGCTTAGTGATAACTGGCATAGTTGCTTTATCTAAGTTTATTCTTTTGGAGGTAGATAGAATATAGTGACACTTTATTCCGTTCTCTGTTTTTGTAAAGTGGAAACTTAGTGTCTATTTTTAGAGATCTGTATTGGAAAACAGATGTGTTTTTTGCGTAAATTTAAATTTATCAAGTTTATTTAAGGAACCCTTAGTTATCGAGTACAACTCGAACTTGACCGATATTGTAATAACCTACTAAGACAAAGCCCGGCGTTGAGTTCCGCCACTCAATACGCAATATCTATATCTCAGAAAATTTAGGATGGTGCGTGTTTTAACACTATGTTACCTGCTACTTGACGTGATAAATGCGAGATACAGCGTGAAGATAAAAAAATCATGTAACCCAATTTTCTTTTAGCTTCACGCTTTACCCCGCTAATAGGTAGGCAGAGGGAACGGCAGGAACCAAAGGTCTAGTGTTAAGACACTCCGTTGTTCAGTCCCTGCTTTCTCCGTCCCCGCTTTCCATTTTTTTTTGAGGCATTGCGTATTGAGTGGCGGAACTAAACGCCGAGCTTTGCCTAGTTAGCTAGCCAGAGCGAAGAAAATGGAAATAGAAAAATCCATCTTCCCCACACAGGAAACGAACCCACTAACTGTCGCGTTTACAGGCAGACGCTACCCCTCTGCGCTGAGCCAAAATTTCGTTAAGTCTATAAGAGAGAAAACGTTTGATATAATTTATTATGTGCGGTCAAATGGAGACCCATTAACTGCAGGCTTCGATAAATCGAGCGGAGAGGTCTACTTATTATATGAAAAAAGAGGACTGCGATTTCTCTCGCTTTTTTAGTAATATTTTCCTTTACATAGCCTATTAGCCTATAGCCTACATCGGTAATTAGCCTATAGCCTACATCGGTAAATGGACTATACAATTCATTTTTTTTTTATTTAGGACCAGTAGTTCTTGAGATAAGCCATGAAAAAGAATTAAATTGTTTAATTTTAGAATATTTTTAGAGTTATTTGCTCTTAGGTTCGTATTTCGAGGAGTAAGATCTTGTTTCAAGTATAAAGCTTTTACGAACGTTTTATTTCTTCACGCTTTATCCCGCACATGGCAGGGTAGGCAGAGGCAACCCCAGGAACCATAGCAACCTAGTGTCAAGACACTCCGTTTTCCGCTTTCCACCTTCCAACGCCGCGCTTTGCCTAGTTGCCAGAGCGAAAATGGAAATAGAAAAATCCATCTTCCCCTCGTGGGAATCGAACCCATAAACCCTCGCGTTAACAAGTAGATGCAGCCCCACGACGGTCCACGAACGAAGACGATTTTTTTTTTATTTTCTTTTTCTTTATTTATCTTATTATATTCTATTATTATAATAGAATAAATATGAGAGTAAATACACTCTTTTCTCCGTATTTCTATATTAGTCTCCGTATTTCTCTGTTTCTATACTTGTATTTATGTGACCTACTGAGCTTATAGCAGTGTATAGTGCTTGAATAATTAATTTAATCTAAGGTGTATATACATTGTACACTAAACTAGTACACGAGTAAACGTTTTATAGTGGTTTTGGACACTAAGTTAGTGCTAAGACACTCTGGAGTATTTCCAAATCTCGATAGTACGTCTTGAGTGGTGGAACTCAACGCCGCGCTTCGTTTTGTTGCCGGAGCGATATAAACATGATGTAAAGGTTGTAATTTTTAATCTATATATTAAGGACGAGTAGCAAAATCTTTTGATCCCTTTTTTTTTAAAAAAAAGAACGTAGATAGAATTATAGTTTATTTATAGTAAAAGTGCAAAACGCTTATCTAGTTATTTTTTTTCAGTTTCACGCTTTATCCCGCACTTAGTAGTGTAGGTGGAGGGAATCGTGGAAATCGCGGGAACCTAGTGTTACTTACACGTTGCTATGGCAACGCGTATATATAGTGTTTACACTTCCAGACATTGATCATAGAGTGGCGGAGTTCAACGCCGCATATTGAAATTATATTTTATATACAAATCTTATTTGTTTTTTAAAGAATTATAAAATTAAATTCAATATTGCATATTTTTCCTTACAAAAATAGACACAAAATTTAGAACTACCCACAGTGTGTAGTCGCCCTAACGATAATTACTTCAAAAGTTATACAATTATTATTAAGCTCATAACGAGAATTTACTTATAAATGACTTCCATATGACGAAATTTGGAACGTATGTATATATAAAGTGGGAACAGGTTCGATTCTCATTAAAGGAAATGGTGCGGGGTTTCTTTGATGATGTATGAGCTATTTGCCATTAAAAAACAATTTAATTATAGTATATATATTACGCAGTCTATTATTAACCAATTTTAATATATTTCACTTAATTTTGAAATAAATGCCTCGGAAAAGGCGGAAAGTGGGGACAGAGAAAGCAGGGACTAAGCAACGGAGTGTCTTAACACTAGGTTCCCACGGTCCCTGCAGTTCCCTCTGCCTACCCTGCCATAATCAAAATTTTTTTTTCAGCTTCACGCTTTATCCCGCACATGGCAGGGTAGGCAGAGGGAACTGCAGAGACAGTGGGAACCTAGTGTTAAGACACTCCGTTACTTAGTCCCTGCTTTCTCCGTCCCCGCTTTCCGCCTTTTTCGAGCCATTACGTGTTGAGGGCCGGAACTCAACGCCGCGCTTTGCCTAGTTTTCCAGAGCGAAGAAAATGGAAATAGAAAAATCCATCTTCTCCGACTGGGGATCGAACCCAGAAACCGTCGCATTACAGGCACACGTTGCGCCACTGCGCCACGACGGTCAAAATCTTATATTCATATAGGTATCACGGATACACTTGTCACGTCAATATTTATTTACTACCATTTCGGAAAGGTGCTTTGTCATGGAGGAGAAGAAATGGCGAGAGTGCTCCTCAGCACATCTTTAAAAAAAAAAAAACAATTATACATACATCAAATGTATTACAAGTATCGCCTAGCCTGAGCGGAACTGGTTGCAGAACTGATCAACTCCACGCGTCTTTGTCATTGATATAGTCATCAACCCCATTATATCCTTTGCTAATAAGTTGTGCTTTTGCCCGTTTTATAAACAATTCTATTGGCAAGTCGAGTATCAATATCGGTATTTTATTAAAAAAGATACGCTAAGCCCTATAAAATATCGTTGAACCTTAGTCAGACGATACGAAGACGTAATCAACTGATGCCTCCGCCGAGTTGAGCGATTATGAATATCTCGATGTACATATGTAAATTATTTTTTATATTATTGTAGATATACTGAGACGCAACTGTAAGTATATCTATTTCTTTGGTTTCTATCCCGCAATGACTCAATTTATAAATAGCACTAATGACTCTTTTCTGTACTTGTTAAATTAATCGGGATATTACAGATTTTTTTAACTTCACGCTCTATCCCGCATATTGCAGGGTATTGCAGACAGAGGGAACTACAGGAGCTATAGGAACCTAGTGCTAAGACACTCCGTTCCTTAGTCCCTGTTTTCTCCGTCCCCGCTTTCCGCCGTTTTGCGAGGCATTGCGTGTTGAGTAATGGAACTCAACGCCGCGCTTTGCCTAGTTGCCAGAGCGAAGAAAATGGAAACAAAAAATACCCGAGAGGAAATCGTACCCAGTAACCGTCGCGCTGCGCAGACATTGAGCCTCTGCGCCACGACGGTCCTCTTTGCCCTCAGTTGTATATATACGGGTTACAGCGGAAAGCAAATAAAGAAGCCTTCTCCTATACGAGTAGAATTGAAATCAGCTTAAAAATCATTATATAAATCCATATAAAACGAAGCTTTAATTATTTCACAACGGCAAGCTCTCAAGTCAAAAGCTCTTGCGATATCTATTGTTGGCATTAAGGCAATACAATGTAAGTAGTATACGTATATATTTAATTGATTGGAGACCGCCGGTGGCGCAGAGGCGTAGCGTCTGTCTGTAAGCGCGACGGTTTGTGAGTTCGTTTCCTATGAGGGGAAGATGGATTTTTCTATTTCGGCTGTCTTCGCTCTGGCGAATAGGCACAGGCGACGTTGAGTTTAACCACTCAACGCGTAGTGCCTAGAAAAAAGGCGGAAAGCAGGGACTAATCAACAGAGTGTCTTAACACTAGGTTCCTACGGTTCCTGCTGTTCCCTCTGCCTACCCTGCCATGTGCGGGATAAAGCGTGAAGCTAAAAAAAATTACCCTTAACATTTCTTGTATACATTTATTCCAGACTGAAGAAAAGGAAAAGGAGAAGGAGAAGGTGGAAGTCAGAATTGGTCTTCGTGAGAAGTTCATGCAGTACTTCCGGAGTAACTTTAACAAACCATCAGGTATGTTCCCAAGTATGAAGCAGGTACTGCTTTCTTCTTTTGTTTTTAGCTTCACGCTTTATCCCGCTTATAGCAGGATAATCAGAGGGAATCGTAAGAACCTAGTGTTAAGACACTCCATTTTCCGCACAACGCTTTCGAAGCATTGCGTGTTGAGTGGCGGAAAGAAAATGGAAATTAAATGATCCGTCTTCCAAACGGGAATCGAACTTACAGACGCTACACTTCCACACCACATTGATCTCCTGCATTCATCAGATTCTGATCATTAACTTATTTTACAATGATAAGGTTTCTCGAAAAGCGCCATCTCTTATCAAAAGTTGTAACTAAAATAAAATTTAACATAGTCTAGTGTGTGGTCTCATATGGTAGTGTGACTGCATCATGTAAAAGATGTCGCTTTCCTTATAAAATATATATTTATATAAAAAAGAAGTATTTTGGAAACTTTTCAGTAAAAATTGTATGAAGAAAATAGTATTGAGTGTCTCGTACATACATTTTGTATGTAGAGAAGTTGGAGAAGAAATAAAAAGAATTAATTATAAAATAAATAATAATTTATAAACTTCTGTCAAAAAGTGATGTATACGTTGCCATGGCAACGTGAGCTTAAAGAGGCAACGATTTCTATGTAGTGAAAAGCTCTACAAGAGTAGAGGTTAGTGTTTTAAAGTCATTTACTTATTTCTTATAATTTAGCTGTTCTATTATTTTTAGCTTCACGCTTTATCCCGCACATGGCAGGGTAGGCAGAGGGAACTGTAGGTACTATTGGAACTTAGTGTTATGGCACTCCATGTTGAGGCATTGCGAGTTAAATGGCGGAACTCAACGCCGCGCTATGCCTAGTTTTCAGAGCGAAGAAAACGGAAATAACAATCTTCTCCGAGTGGGAATCGAACCCTCAAGCCGTCGCGTTTATAGGTAGACGCTACACATCTGCGCCACGACGGTCCTCATTCAAAAATTTCTTTGTATAGAATTATGGCAATTTTCTAAGAACATTGGAGTTGAGTCCCTAGAAAGCGGGAACGGAGAAAGCAGGGACTAAGCAACGGAGTGTCTTAACACTAGGTTGCTATGATTCCTGCAGTTCCCTCTGCCTACCCTGCAGTATGCGGGAAAAAGCATGAGGCTAAAAAAAGCAATGGAGTCCTGACTTAAAGACAATAAAATAATAACAAGAATAGTGCCCCTTCACGGACAGATACTCAAACGTACATCAAAATGACCTCGGTTCGTGTAAAAAGCATGACCTCTTAAAGAGCATGTATGAAGAGGTTAACGACATTGGACGAGGCGCGAGAGGTAAGCAGGGACCGCAGCGTTTAGCTCCGTTTCCTCTGACTACCCCGCCAGGGATAGATCGCTAAAAAAAAGACTTTATTTTATTCAGGCCCAAGACTTATCGTAAATAAATCGTCACTGCGAAAATTCACAAAATAACTGCCCGTCGGGAACAGATAAGGTTAATATATTTGTATTGTTTACATTTCGCGGTCGTACGAAGTGAGGCGAAGCGAAGTGAGGCGAAGCGAAGTGAGGAGAAGCGAAGTGAGGTGAAGCGAAGTGAGGCGAAGCGAAGTGAGGCGAGGCGAAGTGGAATTTATTGTTATTTTAAATGGGTAACTACTTTATAACAGACTAGCTTAGCCCGTGACTTCGCTCGTTGTCAAAACAATACTTAAAAGCTATTAAAACTTTTTAAACCCTGGAGCTTTTCTTGCTTAGGCGATCTATTAGTTCCTGAGATTAGCGCGACCAAACAAACAAACTATGAGGTTTACATAGGTTTTCTATGTATATAGGGGTAATGTGAATTAAAATGATATATAATATAAGTGATATATGTCTTCACGCTTTATCCCGCACATGGCAGGGTCGGCAGAGGGAACTGCAGGGACAGTAGGAACATAGTGTTAAGACACTCCGTTTGAGATATATGTAATGTAAACAATATCCTAACTTTAGGTCTAGAGGAGAAGAGGTTAGAGCAAGTGTCTTGTACTTTTGACACAAGTGTAAGTGTAACACTCTACTATTCGTGCAATAGACACTAACATTATATATAAAATTATTCCCTTTTCACGCACTTCACGCAGTATTCCGCATACAGCAGAACAATTCCCGCCTAATTTACTTAATGCGGGATAATGCGTGAAGCTAAAAAACAAATTAAAGATCGACGTTCCTTTCTTAGAAGCTCCCTCCAACAAAATACGCGTAGACGGTTATTGCCTCTCCAGAGCTTAATTATAATGTAATTACAACACGCTTTTTGTGTTTAAATACTCGTTTATTTAGAAATGTTCTTCATGAAGAATTGCGGCGTTGAGTTACGCAATTAAATATTCAGTCTTAAAAGCGGGAAACGGAGTGTTTAGGAGAGATCTTTTCACGTTAAAAGCGGGATAAAGCGTGAAGCGTGAAGCTAAAGAAATATCGCGAAAAGCTTCGTTAATGACACCTCGTTATTGTCGCGTTTAGTTGAGAAGTACTCTTGGAAATAAATGTTTAAAAATATATTTTTAATATAAGAGGATCGTTCGTCTGTTTAGGCGATTGCGGGTTCGATTTCCGTGAGGGGAGGGTGGATTATTTTTTTTTTCATTTTAGTAATAAGATAAAACGCGGCGTTTAGTTCCGCCATATTATAACGGAGTAAATTGGTTTTTTTTTAATAGGTTAGCTTTTCTCTGCGACTCCGCTTGTTGTCAATTGGCAATATATAAAAGCTTTTAAAACTTTTTAACAGTCATAACTAAATTCTGTAGCTTTTCTCACTAAATTGTTGTAGTTATAAGAAAAATAATTATTTCAATAACCAGACGAAGCGCGGCGTTGAGTTCCGCAACACAACATGGAGTATCTCGAAATTAAGTAGAACGGAGTGTTTTAACATTAGGTTCTCTCCGTCTTTCACTTATTTCGCTTCAGCGTTTTAGCAAATACAATGGGCTATATAGAAGTGATTGATATAGCCTATAGCCTATAGACTATAGCATATAGCCTATAGACTATAGCCTACGACAAATAGGCTAAATTCATAAAAAAATCATTTTTTTATCATTTTTAAAAGGGTATCTCCGCAGCATAAACTAAGCGAGTTATATAGAGCGGGTCAAGAGGCGTTAAAATTTAATTTCTTTAAGAAAACCGTCGCCTCGTTATAGAGTCAGAGTCAAGTAGTTCGTGTAATGACTAGGATCGCTTCACGAGTGGATGCAACTGGAGAGTAGAGGCTGGTGTACTTAATATGTATGTATTTGTATGAAAAGTAGGGTTTTTCATACATTTTTTGAAATTTTGTTAGTAGTTATAGGTAAAAATAATTAATTTCGTCCCTCAATCTATATATATCGTATTGATAAGGCAGGGGGGGGGAACGGAGTGTCTTAACACTGGGTTCTTATGGTTCCTGCAGTTCCCCCTGCCATCTGCGGGATAAAGCGTGAAGCTAAAAAATAAAAATAATGCATGGTGTTGAGTTCCGTGTATTGGAATGGCTTAATATATGAGGACTGTCGTGGTGCAGAGGTGCAGCGTGTGTCTGTGGACGCGACGGTTGTAGGTTCGATTCCCATGAGGGGAATATGATTTTTTTATTTTAATTATTTTCGCTCTGAGAACTAGACAAAACGCGCCCTTTAGTTACGTAATTCAATACGCAATGCCTCGAAAAAGGCGGTAAGCAGGGAACAGAGTGTCTTAACACCAGGTTCCAATGGTTCTTCCAATGGTTCCCTCTGCCTACCCTGCCATGTGCGGGATAAAGCTTGGCCGTAGGCCAAAGGAAATGCAGGAACCATATGAACCTAGTGTTATGGCACTCCGTTGCTTAGTCCCTGCTTTCTCCGTCCCCGCTTTCCGTTTTCGAGGTATTGCGTGTTGAGTGGCGGAACTCAACGCCGCGCTTTGCTTAGTTTCCAGAGCGAAAAAAATGGAAAAAGAAAAATCCATCTTCCCCAAGTGGGAATCGAACCCCCAAACCATCGCGCTTACACACGCTACGTCACGACCTTCCATTGTGACTTATTTCTCTCTCTCTTACTCTCTCTCTGTACGCAATGCAGTACCCAAAACAAACATAAAGACCATAAAGTAAACGCCGCAATCATTTAATTATTTCCCTGCAATGCGTTATAACAACACTAAAAGCTTTTGTATGAAAGTTTTGCGTACAACTGAAGTTAATAGCAAATACCTTCTGCCTATCCTGCTATGTGCGGGATAAAGCGTGAAGCGTGAAGCTTAAAACAATATCACTATGCTTACAATGACTGTGACGGTTGCGTCATAAAACACGCATATATATGTATGTATATATATATATATATATATATATATATATATATATATATATATATATATATATATATATATATATATATATATATATATATATATATATATATATATATATATATATATATATATATATATATATATATATATATATATATATATATATATATATATATATATATATATATATATATATATATATATATATATATATATATATATATATATATATATATATATATATATATATATATATATATATATATATATATATATATATATATATATATATATATATATATATATATATATATATATATATATATATATATATATATATATATATATATATATATATATATATATATATATATATATATATATATATATATATATATATATATATATATATATATATATATATATATATATATACACTATGTTAATGTTTAAAACTTAATTAAAAGACCAACATAATATAATAAAGAGTGTTATTTCAAAAGCGCGCGTATTTCAGTTTCAAGTGCGACTGAAGACTTCTGAAAGGCGCGGCTTCTGAATACCGCCGTGACTTCATTAAGTAAACTGATTCGCTTGGATTTTTTATTTATTTATGTTGGTGTCTATTTTCTCTGTTTATAAAGTTTTTTTTTTAAGAGAACTTAAAAGAGGACGTTTTTTCTTTAAAGAGAGAGTATATCTCCTTGAAAGGGAATAATAGATTAAGAGTTATTTCTTTGCGGAGAGACGTAGTGACCAGACACTCTGTTAGAAAGTACTAAATAGTGACCTATGAGATTGTATTTTTTTTCTTAGATTTTTAAAGACATTATATGTAAAGGTTTTTTAAAGAGACGTTAAAAGAGGAATTTTTTCTTATCTTTTTTATATGTTCTTAAACTAAGCTTATTTTATTATAAGGTAATTTGCGGAATTCAACGCCGTGCTTTATATGGCTAGAAGGAGAAAGTTTCAAAAATAATGTTTTTTTCTCATTTTTTTTATAAGTAAAGAGACTTATGTAACTAATTCTCCACTGTCCCCATTTGGCGTTGAGTTCCGGAACTCAACGCTGCGTTCTCACTAACTAGAGTAACCATAATTAACTTCTTATAAAAACTTACAAACATACAGACACTGCGGTATACAGTCTGTATTATATTCACTAATTAAATATAGTAAATAACAAAAATTTCATTTTTATGAACACCATGTATAAAATGAAATATATATATTTGAATAATTAAAACTCGCTCATTACGTACAATGTTTTGAACTCGAATCTCTTTAGAATATTGAATTAAAAAAGCAACATATACATATATATATATGTATATGTTTAATTTTCTTTTGAAGGAGTTATTAAAATAATTAATATGTTACCAGTAAAAAAGGCATGTAGGTACATAAATATACTTATCTGCAGCCATATATATGTATATGTATATGTATATGTATATGTATATGTATATGTATATGTATATGTATATATATATATATATATGTATATGTATATGTATATGTATATGTATTATGTATATGTATATGTATATGTTATGTATATGTATATGTATATGTATATGTATATGTATATGTATATGTATATGTATATGTATATGTATATGTATATGTATATGTATATGTATATGTATATGTATATGTATATGTATATGTAATGTATATGTATATGTATATGTATATGTATATGTATATGTATATGTATATGTATATGTATATGTATATGTATATGTATATGTATATGTATATGTATATGTATATGTATATGTATATGTATATGTATATGTATATGTATATGTATATGTATATGTATATGTATATGTATATGTATATGTATATGTATATGTATATGTATATGTATATGTATATGTATATGTATATGTATATGTATATGTATATGTATATGTATATGTATATGTATATGTATATGTATATGTATATGTATATGTATATGTATATGTATATGTATATGTATATGTATATGTATATGTATATGAATATGCATATGTATCATCATCATCATCATCATCGTCATGTCAGCCGTTGGACATCCACTGCTGAACATAGGCCTCCCCAGGGACCTCCAGTGCGCCCTGTCTAATGCTATTCGCGCCCAGTGGCTGCCAGCAATCCGGACCAAGTCGTCCGTCCACCTGGTAGGAGGCCGTCCCACGCTGCGCTTGCCGGTACGTGGTCTCCATTCGAGAACCTATCTGCCCCAGCGGCCGTCAGCTCTCCGTACTGTGTGCCCTGCCCACTGCCACTTCAACTTACTAATTCGTTGAGCTATGTCGATTACTTTTTTTCGTTTGCGGATGTCCTCGTTGCGACACACGATCTCGCAAAGAAATTCCGAGCATAGCCCTCTCCATAGCTCGTTGAGCGACCTTGAACTTTTTTATGAGGCCCATAGTAAGAGACCATGTTTCTGTGCCGTAAGTCGTCATTGGTAACACACATTGGTTACAGACTTTCGTCTTGAGGCACTGAAGTATTTGGACGAGAAGATACTTTGTAGTTATCCGAACGCTACCCAGCGGAGTTCGATTCGATTATTTACCTCCTTCTCAAAGTTGGACGGCCTAAATGGATCGTTTGACCCAGGTAAACGTACTCGTCAACAACTTCAAGCTGCGAGTTCCTAACTGCAAGCGGGGTGGGCACAACATGGATATTCGACATGTTTTTCGTCTTGTCCATGTTCATCTTAAGCCCAATCTGTTGAGATACTCGGCTGAGGTCCTCGAAGATAGTGCTCAGGTCGTCCAACGATTCCGCTATAACTACGATATCGTCGGCAAACCGACAGTGAGTGATGTACTCGCCCTTAATATTGATGCCGCGTCCTTGCCATTCCAGGATTTTGAAAGCGTCTTCCATTGCGGTGGTAAACAGTTTTGTCTCCCTGTCTCATACCTCGTTGCAATGGAATCGCTTTGGTACATTGCTGGCGTTCTTGTACAAACACTTCAGCATCTATCGAATCGATAATCAATATGGCATCGTTACAGAGATTGAAGTAACGCCCAAGTCTCGATCGAATCAAAGGCTTTTTCATAGTCCACAAACGCTAAGCATAATGGCAGACTATACTCTTCGGTCTTCTGTATAATCTGCCGCAGTGTGTGTATGTGGTCTATGGTACTTAAGCCTTTTCTTGTTCGGTAGGCTGAAAGTTATTAAACCTACTTCAAGACGATTCGTGATGACTCTCGAAAACAACTTGTAAAAATGGCTCAGCAGCGAGATGGGTTAGTAGTTCTTCCGTGATTGATTCCATCTTCATCTGCCGCCTTGTTGTTTTTGAGTTGTTTGAGGGCTACCCTAAGTTCGCTTCCTTCGCTCCGCTTTCGACCTCCCTCAATACCTCTGGTGTTGTCGACGCTATACTGCCATCCCCCTTTTTCAGTTTTGTCAATTGACTTTGCCCAATAGATGCCTCTCTAGTACACTTTAGAACCTTTGTTCCGGTCGATCGTCTCTATAATACATTTTCTATTAAAGGCGCGAATGTCGTGCCGCAATGATTTGAGGATTTGTCTTTTGAGCTGTCTGTATGACTCAACATCACTGGAAGTTTCAAGATTCAGAGAGCGTCGACTAGCAATTTGGTTCCTGGTATGGTCGGATATTTTTTGGGATCTTCTTTTAGGGTGGGCTTTAAAGAATTTAGAACCAACCGTTTTGACAGTTTCCACCAGCCTATCGTTTATTTCGTACACAGATACGCAGCTGTCCAGGCAAGAAAAGCGATTCTGAAGTTCGAGCTGAAAGCGTTGCGCTTTGCCTAGTTGCCAGTGCGATGAAAATGGAAATGAAAAATCTCATCTTTCCCTCATGGGAATCGAACCCACTCTCAGCGCCACAACGGTCCTCATATTATCTTGTTTTATATGAAAATATCGGTTAAGTGCGTATTGAAGTAACATAGAAAGGGTTCTGTACCAATTTCAAAATGATAGCGTACCGACTGAAAAAGTCATCTACTAACCTATCTACTGGGGATCTCTAATAATATAACGTACTATACACAGTATAAATTCCGTCTATTAAATGACAAAATTAATGTGTAAAGATCTCTAATGAGGACCGTCGTGGCGCAGAGGCGCAACGTGTGCCTGTAACGTGAAGGTTTCTGGGTTCGATCCCCAGTCGGAGAAGATGGATTTTTCTATTTCTATTTTCTTCGCTCTGGCAAACTAGGCAAAGCGCGGCGTTGAGTTCCGCCACTAAACACGCAAAGCCTCGAGAAAAGGCGGAAAGCGGGGACGGAGAAAGCAGGGACTATGCAACGGAGTGTTTTAACACTCCCACGGTCCCTACAGTTCCCTCTGCCTACCCTGCCATGTGCGGGATAAAGCGTGAAGCTAAAAAAAAATAGGTCTCTAATACTTGTATATCTCCTTTAAAGTAAGTAATAAATTGAGATATTTCTTCGTGGAGAGACTTAGTGACTATACTCTCTGTTAGAAAATACTAAATGATGACCTATAAAGACTCAATTTTTCTTGTTAACATATATAGTAAGATAAGGGGAGTATCGACATTGTATTTAAATAGGAACGTGTAGTGTTTTATCTCTCCGCTCTAATTTTCCATCTAGTCTTCCTCTTTCTCTGCATTATGTGCGTAAAAATTGAACCTGTTACCTTCTCTTTAATAGAGTCACAATGTTATAACACTTTATAAGTAATTTGAACGAAATGGTCTCTTAGGACGAGTTAGGGCGGTCAAAGGGTCTACAGCAGTACTGAAAGAGAAATTAAACATTATGTCTATTGAAATAATGGGATATTATTTTTTTAGATGATAATAATTTTTTCAAGTCTCTTGAGGGGGAATCATAATGTATGATGTGTGTGTATGTATATATATATATATATATATATATATATATATATATATATATATATATATATATATATATATATATATATATATATATATATATATATATATATATATATATATATATATATATATATATATATATATATATATATATATATATATATATATATATATATATATATATATATATATATATATATATATTATATATATATATATATATATATATATATATATATATATATATATATATATATATATATATATATATATATATATATATATATATATATATATATATATATATATATATATATATATATATATCTATATATATATATATATATATATATATATATATATATATATATATATATATATATATATATATATATATATATATATATATATATATATATATATATATATATACATATATATATATATATATATATATATATATATATATATATATATATATATATATATATATATATATATATATATATATATATATATATATATATATATATATATATATATATATATATATATATATATATATATATATATATATATATATATATATATATATATATATATATATATATATATATATATATATATATATATATATATATATATATATATACATACATACATACATACATACATACGCTGTATCCCGCTTGTAGCTAGGCTCTACCTTCTTCACTTTCTCGTATCGAGGCTTTGTATATTAAGTGGTGAACGTACGTAGACTAATGGATGTGGACTATGTTTAACCTCACTTTTAATGGCGTCCGATCATCTTGGATCGCATGATAAAGAAGATATCTGAAGAATATGTCCGAAGAAAATGTCCAAAGAAGATGTCCGAACAACATGTCCGAAGAAGATATTTGAAGCAGATGTCCAAAGAAGATGTCCGAAGAAGGTATCCGATGAAGGTGTCCGAAAAGGTGTCCGAAAAACGTTAAACGTCCGAAAGCCGATCTTGATCTTTTCACTTCGCTTCGACTTTGCTTTTCCGAAATCACACCTCAAGCGTGTTTATCCTGCTACTGTCACAACTGTCATAGACCTACTTTCAGTACTTTAATACTTCGCCAAATGCTATGGTTTTTCCATATATTATCGAGATGCTTTTCTCGAGATGTCTTTGTCTTATTACTATAGCGAGAGATAAAGAAAAATATGTATTTTTCTCTGATGGGAATCGAATTCAGGGCTGCCTCAGGATTTCTTTAGGTTATCATCATCATCATCATATCAGCCGTAGGACGTCCACTGCTGAACATAGGCCTCCCCCAGGGACCTCCAGTGCACCCTGTATAATGCTATTCGCATCCAGTGGCTGCCAGCAACCCGGACCAAGTCGTCCGTCCACCTAGTAGGAGGCCGTCCCACGCTGCGCTTGCCGTTACGTGGTCTCCATTCGAGAACCTTTCTGCTCCAGCGGCCGTCAGCTCTCCGTACTATGTGCCCTGCCCATTGCCACTTCAACTTACTAATTCGTTGGGCTATGTCGATTACTTTTGTTCGTTTGCGGATGTCCTCGTTGCGCACACGATCTCGCAAAGAAATTCCGAGCATAGTCCTCTCCATAGCTCGTTGAGCGACCTTGAGCTTTTTTATGAGGCCCATAGTAAGAGACCACGTTTCTGTGCCGTAAGTCATCACTGATTATAACAGAACAACATACATTGATTATAGACTTTCGTCTTGAGGCACTGAGGTATTTTGGACGAGAAGACACTTCGTAGTTTTCCGAACGCTACCCAGCCGAGTTGAATTCGACGATTGACCTCCATCTCAAAGTTGGACCGGCCTAACTGGATCGTTTGACCCAGGTAGACGTACTCGTCAACAATTTCGAGCTGCGAGTTCCCAACTGCAAGCGTAAGGTCCATATTCATCTTAAGCCCAACCTGTTGAGATACTCGGTTTCTTTAGGTACCTATAATAAAATTCAATCCTTAATGTAGACTTAAGCGCAGTAAGCTTCAAAAAAATAGTTTTGTATTTTATAGTTCATTTATTGGTTTAGACTATATTAAGCCTATAGGCTATAAGCTATATAATATCACGTCAGTAGCTTATAGCTTCTATATAGTGTGTCATGCACTGTATTTATTATTCTACGTGACAACAAAGAAAGCCGCAAGAGAAGCATAGTAACATACTATATGTAATGGTTGTACTCACAAGGCTTTTGGTCCAGATGCTGGTGTTTCTCTCGAATTAACTCTTGGAAACTGAATAATTGAACCGTTGCGGCGCGCCCTACGAGGCGAAGGAAATATAGTCCGAGAGATGAACGCTATATTCGAATGTTTTAAGATACTTTGGTAATTATTATTTATTTTTAAATAGCAAATTAAATTAAAATTAGATTATTTTATTGAAATACAATACCCAATTTTTTATTTAACGTTAAAAATATTGTCACCGATTCACTAAAGTTAATGCCTGAGATCTGTGAAAAATCTCAGCGGGATTTCTTTTTTATTAAGGTTACTTACAATTATTCATTTTTGATACATTAGAAACAGACTGGAGCGAGAATTTCATTCCCAAGGTGTGTTGTCATTTAAAAAATCATTAATCAGGTGATAACCTTTAACACACAAACGTCTTTTCACAATTGGTTAAAATTGTGATATAGAGCATTGTTACACACTATACAGTGAAGGAATTAAGAACTCAATACAAACGAGGTGCGGTCGCTGTAAGATTCATACTATAATTATTATTAATATTGTGCACATGGCCAATTTCAGTACAATATTTAATATACTTTTTTTTTTTAGCTTCTCGCTTTGTCCCGCATATTGCAGGGTAGGCAGAGGGAACTGCAGGAACCATATGAACCTAGTGTTAAGACACTCCGTTGCTTAGGCTTTCTCCGTCCTCACTTTAATACACTTTTAAAAGTATATTGAGATGCAACTATCAATATATTCATTTCTTTAATTTTTTCTCTTATAGGTAATTAACAAAAAGACAATAGTTATTTCAATTTAAAAACTATTGAAGTTTCATCAACAAATGGTCTAAATATTGTAAATCAATTATATATATTGAAAAAAGGAGAGGTCTAAGAATGGGCCTTGTAGGACTCCCATGCTGATTAATGACCCTGGAGACTTATTGCCCTACATGAACGCCCTGAACTATGTTAGCTAAATAAGAATTAAGAAGGATCGAGTGCAGGTTCTATTGTGCCGTAGTTTCATGACCAATGTAGAATGATGAAAGCAATCAAATGCTTTGGACAGGTAACAGAACATGTCAAGAGTATTTTGCGATTCCTCTTAAGGTTTTTATATATTTTTATGACATAAAAGCTATTAATTAAGGTTTAAGGAATTATCAGAAAAAAAGTTAGTTAATACGAATAAAAAAGATACAACTAAAAACCTTATTACCATATGCTCATTTTGGACTGTTGTGGAAGCAGAAAGTAGAACAATTTGATGATAATTTAAAGTATAATTTAAGTTAAAGCGTTTAGCTTAATTACAAGCTGGCTGAGAGTTTGGACGGCTTCCAAAAAGCGGATGTGGCGGATGTTGTATGCAATTACAATCTACCAGGTTTATTTAGAAACGTGTTTATGGCTTAAATGGTATTATTATAATTTGATGCCATTGGTTTAATCTGTGAGGGATGGAAATTAAGGAAACTATCGTCTCTTGTTTAACCGTAGTGTCGAGATGTAGCGTTTGCTGGTAAACGAGACGGTGTGTGGGTTCGGTTCCTAAAAGGGGAAGACCACTTATCACGAAATTTCTCTTAAAGACCGAAAGCGGGAAACGGAGTGTTTTAACACTAGGTTTGTACGGTTCCCTCTGAAAACTCTGTATGAGCGTGAACGGGATGAAGCTATACGAAAAATCTCTATTTATATATAATGGTTGCCAAAAGACATATTGAGAGAAAATCAATCGATCAATAAATATATTTTCTATGGATTTGAAATATATAATCACTTTAGAAATACATATCGAATTACCTAAAGAAGAATTCTGACACTCTTCAGCTTTAAAACGACGCATCCTAATTCTCGACTGGCTTCCAACAAGATTGAAGTAATTTAGTGAAATGGGGTAAAGCCACGAAAAAATTGGCTACATCAGTAAAAAGGCAGTAGGACAGCTAAATACTTCGTTCATCTCATCTGATCTTTCAGTAGAAGATTATCATATTATAAGCAAATAATCAATAGATATTTTTATGATTTTTAAAGTATTAATCTACACTGAGGATAGAAAAATACTTCAAGGAACATAATAAAAATATATATATGTTTTTTTTTAAGTTTTTTTTTTAGTTTCACGCTTTAGCCCGTACATGGTAGGGTAGGCAGAGGAAACTGCAGGGACCGTGGGAACCTAGTGTTAAGACACTCCATTGCTTAGTCCCTGCTCTCTGCGTCCCCGTTTTCAATGCGGCAGAACTCAATGCCGCGCTTTGCTTAGTTTCCAGAGCGAATAAAATGGAAATAGAATTTAACTCATTGTCAGAAATTGTGATTTGAAAGTCAAGACTACAATCAGTAGTTAATTCTAAAATTAAAAAAGGTTTTTGTGTCGATTTAAATAAATTTTCTTTAGCATTTTCTTAGAGGACGTCGTGGCGCAGAGGCGTAAGCGTCTGCATGTAAACGAGACGGTTTCTGGGTTTGATTCCACTCGAGCAAGATGGATTTTTCTATGAACTAGACAAATTGAGTTCTACCACTCAACACGCAATGCCTCGAAAAAGGCGGAAAGCGGAGACGGAAAAAAGCAGAGACTAAGCAATGGAGTGTCTCAACACTCAAGGTTACTATGGTCCTTGCAGTTCCTTCTGCCTACCCATCCATGTGCGGGATAAAAAATATTAAATTATTGCTTTTAAGATAAAAATGCAATATTCTTTAATAATTTTAAAAATACTTATATCCATATATAACACATTATCTATTACCGCCTCTTATACTATGTAATGGTGAGGGCTGAAAAACTAGGGCTATTTAGTCAATTAGGTACATTTCTAGGGGAATACGATTTTTCTATATATTTTTTTCAAAGTCGGTTAAAAAATAAAATGCTTATTAAGATCGTCATGTTGCAGCGACAGTGTTTGTCTGTAAGCGCGACAGTTGCGAGTTCGGCTCCCGTGAGGGGAGACTGCATTGTATTTAATTTCATTCTATATATATATATATATATATATATATATATATATATATATATATATATATATATATATATATATATATATATATATATATATATATATATATATATATATATATATATATATATATATATATATATATATATATATATATATATATATATATATATATATATATATTTTTATTTTTTTTTTTTTTTTTTACCTTCACGCTTTATCCCGCACATGGCAGGGTAGGCAGAGGGAACTGCAGGAACCATAAGAACCTAGTGTTAAGACACTCCGTTACTTAGTCCCTGCTTACTCCGTCCCCACTTTCCGCCGTTTTCGAGGCATTGCGTGTTGAGTGGCGGAACTCAACGCCGCGCTTTACCTTAGGTGCCAGAGCGAAGAAAATGGAAATAGAAAAATCCATCTTCTCCGACTGGGGATCGAACCCAGTAACCGTCGCGTTACAGGCAGACGTTGCGCCTCTGCGCCACGACGGTCCTCTATAGTCTTCATATAGGTATATATATATATATATATATATATATATATATATATATATATATATAT
Organism: Dione vanillae; assembly: GCA_037178615.1. Lineage (NCBI taxonomy): Eukaryota > Metazoa > Arthropoda > Insecta > Lepidoptera > Nymphalidae > Dione > Dione vanillae. Next base: position 462,963 of record JAZFAU010000341.1, read on the forward strand.
ATATATATATATATATATATATATATATATATATATATATATATATATATATATATATATATATATATATATATATATATATATATATATATATATATATATATATATATATATATATATATATATATATATATATATATATATATATATATATATATATATATATATATATATATATATATATATATATAAATCAAACGCTTCGAATAAACAGTAATGTAAATTATATTTTTTTTCTTGTTCTGTCCGGAGGGAGGGAGGATATGGCGTCTATTAGGGAACAGGGGTGGCGGATGGCGGTATAACGGGGTTGTAGTTTTTTTAAATATTAAAACTCGTAGAAATATTAATGCTAGGTTTGTGGGTTCGATTCCCTCGTAATACCTTTATTTTATGTAATTTTTTTAAAGACGTCCTCTCCTCCATGACAAAGGATATTTCCGAAATGGTAGTAAATGACAAAATATAAGCATAAGCGTATCTGTGATATCTACACGAGGAAATGATTTTTGATTTTAATTTATTATTTTAAGAACAGAATTCTCATTTTTATTTTCTTCGTACAGGCACCTAGGCAAGCGCGGCGTTGAGTTCCGCCACTCAACACGCAACCCTCAAAAAGGCAAGGAATGTAGTGTCTTAACACTACGTTTCCATGGTTACTGCGCTTTCCTCTGCCTATCTTGCTTTATGCGGGATAAAACGTGAAGCTAAAAAAAATCAAAAGAATTAGTTCTATTAATTAGAGCCTTGAACCGAAAAAACGAATTCTTCAATTTAAAAAAGTAAGAAAATTAAAACATATACATATATATGTATATAATAAATATATAAAGCTAAATCTAGTGTCTAATATCTCCGACAGAGAAGTAAATAAAGAGAAAAAATAATGAATACTCACAACCCTAGTATGAACGCTGTAAATCATCCTAACGAGACACTACAGTAAGGCGGGAGTACTATCGAGAGCGACTTCTTTATTTATACGTATTTATTATTTATTATGAATATTTATACGTATTTATAGTTCATTTATATGTATTTAGCTAATTTCTGGCGGAAAGCGGAGACGGAGAGAGCAGGGACTAAGCAACAGAGTGTCTTAACACTAGGTTTCTATGGTTCCTGCAGCTACACGCTTTTATCCCGCATATAGCAGGGTAGTCAGAGGGAACTGCAGGAACCATATGAACCTAGTGTTAAGACACTCCGTTGCTTAGTCCCTGCTTTCTCCGTCCCCGCTTTCCGCCTTACTCGAGGCATTACGTGTTTAGTGGCGGAACTCAACGCCGCGCTTTGCCTAGTTTCCAGAGCGAAAGAAAATGGAAATAGAAAAATCCATCTTCTCCGAGTGGGAATCGGATCCTCAAACCCAAATTTACAGGCAGATACTTACGCCTCTGCGCCACGACGGTCCTCATTTTTGAAATTAACTGTTATACAGATTAACGGTTTTAGTACCTTCTGATAAGTCCCAGACAGGTAATATGTTCTTTATCTGGAAGATTTATGCAAAGTATTTTGGTATCACAGGTCTTAGATAGAAATATCTAGTAGATAACGTACTGTTTAAGTTAGTCTCTATCTAGATAGCATTAACTACCAAATACAATCTGAAGCTTTATCTGTATCTTTTGAAGTTGACCTTTGTGTGAGATGTTTTTCCAATAATAATTTTTTTTTTAATAATTAAATTTTTAATTTACGTTAATTTTCGACAGCTATTTTAATTACAATTAAATTCATTGAGTGTATATTTAAAGGAGTTTATTTATTTCTAGACACGGAACCCTAAAAATGCATCAAGCGGAATCAAACTCCAGTACTCATTCATACTCAACGCTAAGTCCCAGGGTTTCGTGTGACGTATTAGATACATTACGGAGGCTTCGCGGAAGTACAGGGACATTTATAAAAAACTTATAAAGCGAACTATGTCGTATATTGTAGTATCTATGAAGTTAGGTGAAGGTCGTGGGTTGAAATTTTATGATAACAAATAAAATAGGGGAGCTAAATAAGGTAGGTAGGTAGGCAGGGGGTACCGCAGCAACTGTGGGAATGTAGTGTTAAGACACTCACTTTCCACGCTTTTAGAGGCATTACTTGTTGAGTGGCGGAACTAAACGCCGCGTATATCTTTTGCCTTATTACCAGAGCGAAAAAGAATATATATACTAAGTCATATACTATATATCTATAATAACATATTTTGCGACTGTCTGTAAACACAACGGTTAGTGGGTTTGATTCCCATGAGGGGAAAATGGATATTATTACTGTCATATTCTTCGCTCTTGCAACTAGGCAAAGTGCAATGTTAAGTTCCGCCAACAAGCAATAAAGCCTCGAAAAAGGTGGAACGCGGGGTCGGAGAAAATAGATGCTAAGCAAAGGAGTGTCTTAACACTAGGTTGCTATGTTTCCTGCAGTTCCCTCTGCCTACCCTGCCATGTGCGGGATATAGCGTGAAGACATAAAAAAATGTAATATATATATATATATTATAATATATATATAATAATATATATATATATATATATATATATATATATATATATATATATATATATATATATATATATATATATATATATATATATATATATATATATATATATATATATATATATATATATATATATATATATATATATATATACATGACATCTGTATATACATATATATATGTAAACTTGCCAAAACCAAACGCCTAGTGTCTTCAAACTGAGCGCGGCCTTTCTTTGTCTTGAAAGCAAGATAAAGAGGGCAGAACTACTTCGGGGATGACTTACATCCGTTATTTCTTATTTAGAATGTTTTCTTTTGTTCAAAACTAGGCTACGGTTTGTATTGTTTTTTGTATACGTTGTTTGAAGACACTGAGCGTAGTGCCTGGTCACTACGGTAGTGACACTGAACTTTCTAGTGATATAGAATTAAATCAATATATATAACAAAAGCGTTTGTTACAATTTATGTGGGATTTTTAGTTCGTTTTGTAATTGTATATAATCCGCTACAACCCAATAAAGTGAGATTTCGATGATTCTTCTCGTTATATGATTCTTTGAACTGGTAACCGTCAAAAAACGATGGAAAGCTTAGTGTTCACGTGAACAGCTTTAATTTTCATCGATTTAGCTTCAAAACTGACGGAGTTTCATAAAAACTTACCTTCCCCCTTTTACCCCCCTTAAAGATCAAAATCCGTCCAGTGGTTCCTGAGATTAGCGTGTGCAAACAGACAAACATTCAAACATATAAGTATATAGACAATTTTTTTTTTTCGAATTCTTACTCTTTTGTCATCCCTTAATTTTTTTTTTTTTTTTTTTTTTTTTTTAGCTTCACGCTTTATCCCGCACATGGCAGGGTAGGCAGAGGGAACTGCAGGAACCATAAGAACCTAGTGTTAAGACACTCCGTTACTTAGTCCCTGCTTACTCCGTCCCTACTTTCCGCCGTTTTCGAGGCATTGCGTGTGGAGTGGCGGAACTCAACGCCGCGCTTTGCCTTAGATGCCAGAGCGAAGAAAATGGAAATAGAAAAATCCATCTTCTCCGACTGGGGATCGAACCCAGTAACCGTCACGTTACAGGCAGACGTTGCGCCTCTGCGCGACGACGGTCATCCCTTAATAACCCTATATATTTTGTTTTGTAAAAATATTAAATGTAGAGACGCGATTTTTTACTGTTTTATTATATATAGAGCGTCTGCCTGTAAACGCGACGGTTTGTGGGTTCGATTCCCACTCGGAGAAGATGGATTTTTCTATTTACATTTCCTTCGCTTTGGAAACTAGGCAAAGCGCGGCGTTGAGTTCCGCCATTCAACACGCAATGCCTCAAAAAAGGCGGAAAGTGGGGATAGAGAAAGCAGGGAATAAGCAACGGAGTGTCTTAACACTAGGTTCCTATGGTTCCTGCAGTTCCCTCTGCCTACCCTGCCATGTGCGGGATAAAGCGTGAAGCTATAAAGAAAGATAAAAAATGTATGTATGTGTAATAATAAATTTAAATATATATTAAAATATTTGATTATTTTTATGCTTTTCTTGGCACACGCTGTATACTAGAGCTTACAAAAATTAGGTTAGATTCTTCAATTTTCATCTAAATTTAAATCACGGCGTTAAATTCCGCAGCTGCTATACTAACATTATGTCACAAACAATTCTACTAATTACTTAATTTTACTCAATAATAAAAAAAATCGAACCCCCACTAATCTAAGAAATGGCAAATTCCCATACAAATAGTACTAAAGCACTACAAGCATTCATTTCGTCGTTTGAATCAGAAAACGCGTTGAAAAGTGCATACAGGGTGCTCTACAAAATGCGACCTTGTTGCTAATAGTACAAGATTCAATTCCCGGTGGGGGTAGTCGCGCAAATTGGAGAACCGGAAATCGGGCGTTTTTCAAATATCGCTGAAAAGATTTACAAATGGTTTTACTTAGAGTTTCTGTTTTAGTTCGGAAAGCTCGTTGAAATGGCTTTCTTTAAAAACAATGGGTCGCGGGTTCTTTTTTCTTGGGACTATAGTTAGAGAAGGTAAGTTTTTGTTATTACACAGTTTTGTGAGGTATAAAGGTTTCGTTTTTATACCGCATATAGTAGGGTAGGTAGAGTGAGATGCAGGAACCATAGGGACCTAATGTTAAGACACTCCGTTCTCCACTTTCCGCTGTTTCGAGGCATTGCTCGTTGAGTGGCGGAACTGAACGCCGCGCTTTGTCTAGTATCTAGAGGAAAGAAAATGGAAAAGGAGAAATCCATCTTCCTCGAGTGGGAAATGAACCCGCAAACCGCCTCGTAGCTGCAGTCTCTACTGTCAATGACCTCTTTGAGATCGAATATTCTAAATCTAAGTTCTCTCTCTCCGTCCTGCTATCTTCTATATATACTTCTATAGATAAAGATTGAAGTTTTTTTAATTAATTTAACTGTGATAACCGCAAGTTGTGTTTTTACTGAATATTTTTTAAGTTGTAGTTATTTTGTTTCTCATATCATAAATATCATTTACTTTTTTTTATTTTATTCGCTTTCTTCTCGCTCTAGTAACTGGCAAAGCGCGGCGTTGAGTTCCGCCACTCAACACGTAGTGCCTGGAAATGTGGAAAGCAGTGAACGGAGTGTCTAAACACTAGGTTGCTATGGTTCCTGCAGTTCTCTCTGTCTACCCAGCTATGTGCGGGATAAAGCGTGAAGCTAAAAAGAAAATGAAAAAAACGCTTTCGATAAATACATTAAAATTTTTCTTCATATTTATTACTTAGAACTAGTTCAATGTCTTCCTAATAAGACAATTTACAGCGTTAAGCTCTACTACTTATCACAGAATATCTTGAATGTGAACGGAGAGCGTAGAATAAATGTAACACTAATATCTCTCTGCTCTCTCTCTCTCTGAAAACTACGGCAAATAAAAAAATAATGAATTTGATCCTGTAAAGGAAAAACAGTTTTTCTTTAACAATTGAAGCGTTCTTTCCAATTAGAGCTTAGTCTTTGTGAGCGATGCTTTGTGGAAGAGTGTTCGTCGTTTGTTGCTGCCTACAGCTACAGGGTGTTGCGACTTGTTTACTATTGTTATATGAGACTTGTACTTGTATATATATATATATATATATATATATATATATATATATATATATATATATATATATATATATATATATATATATATATATATATATATATATATATATATATATATATATATATATATATATATATATATATATATATATATATATATATATATATATATATATATATATATATATATATATATATATATATATATATATATATATTTATATATATATATATATATATATATATATATATATATATATATATATATATATATATATATATATATATATATATATATATATATATATATATATATATATATATATATATATATATATAAACTTTTTTTTTTCTCGTAGTAAAAAGTAACCTATAATTAGCAGTAGTTAGTATTAGTAGCCTGAAAATTACTTCTTAAATGTTCTTTTTTATGTTGTAGTAAACACAGATATACAGCGGGTAAGCACGTGTTACATTAGTTAACAAGCCTCGTAGTGTACTACATATAAAATTCTACTATTTGTTTCTCGATCGATTTTCTATATTTTTTTTTAACTTTCACGCACTATCCCGTTTACAGCAGAGTAAGTAGAAGGAACCGCACGAACCTTGAGAACCTAGTTGTTGAGACACTTCGTTCCATTCTTTTCGCCTTGTCGAGGCATTGCGTGTTGAGTGGCGGAACCCAACACCGCACGTGTCTACTTTCTGGAGCGAAGATAATGAAAATGAAAAAATCTATGTTCCCCGCATGGGAATCGAACCCACAAACACTGTGTTTGAGACAATTTCCGTGGGAGAGCCTTGCATTTGCACGAATGGGCCGGCTCGACCGGAGTGATACCACGGCCTCACAGAAAACCGGCGTAAAATGACGCTTGCGTCGTGTTTCGTCGCGTGAGTGAGGGTACCGGAGGCCCAATTCCCCCCACCCCCCTCCCTTATGATGGCGCAGGTTAAAGAAAATCTACCCCAGGAGGGTACCAACTGCGCTAGCGTTGGAGAATCCCTCTCTGGACATCCAGGCTCAGGACTCAACTCAGCGGAGCGTGGATGTCCAGGCCGCCCCACGAATTCTGGGGGGGGCAAAACCGCGCTAAATAATTCCCGGGGCAAGAGCGGACGTTACACGGCGTCCCCTGCCACACTAGTTGTGGAGTTTTGCAACATCAGGGGCTTACATTCTAACATCAACGCTGTCCACTACCACCTCGAGACAGTAAAGCCGGCTTTGCTCTTTTTGACCGAGACGCAAATATCGTCTCCGGCGGACACCTCTTACTTGCATTACCCTGGTTACAGTTTGGAACACTCCTTCGTACCAAAAGCAGGTGTGTGCGTGTACGTTAGAGGCGATGTTAGCTCACGCCGCCTCAGGAATCTTGAAGGTAGGGACCTCTCCATCTTGTGGCTACGTGTAGATAGCGACGACCACCCCCGCATCTACGCTTGCCTCTACAGGTCCCATAGCGGTGATGCCGAAACCGAGCTACTCCTTGAGCACGTCCAAATGGCTACAGATTTGGTTCAACAGCAGATCCCTTCCGCGGAGATCGTGATACTCGGCGATTTTAACGCCCACCACGCCGAATGGCTTAGTTCACGCAAGATCGATTACGCTGGAAGATCTGTTCATGACTTCGCCCTGACTTATGGTTTTACGCAGCTGGTTACAACGCCTACGCGAATCCCAGATGTGGAAAACCAGGAACCTTCACTGTTGGATCTTCTGCTGACTTCCCATCCCGAAGACTACACCGTGTCTGTCGGTGCTCCTCTAGGCTCCTCTGACCATTGCCTTATCCGGAGTGTGGTGCCACTCTCACGCTTAGCGCAACCACGTTGTCCACGAAGACGTCGAGTGTGGCACTACAAGTCAGCAGACTGGGATGGATTGCGATCCTTCTTTGCGTCCTACCCATGGAGTCAGGTTTGCTTTGCACTGGTTGACCCCAATGCCGTTGCTGATGCTATTGCTGATGTGGTGATGCAGGGTATGGAACTTTTCATTCCAAACTCTGTGGTCCCTATTGGTGCCAAATGCCAACCTTGGTTTAGCCGATCCTGCAAAATTGCTTCTCGCAATAAGTGGGAGGCTTACCAGGCCTGGGCGGCTGCTGCAGCGACGAAGGATGTGAATACCAGTGCCTTAAAAAAGAAATTTAACCACTCATCCCGATCCTTCAAAAGAGACATCGCTAGGGCGAAGTTCTTGTACACCTCCAGGATTAGCGAGCGACTAGAGCGTCTTCCATCTGGAACTCGCGCATTTTGGTCTCTAGCTAAAGCCGTCCAAGGAAATTTCTGTACGCCATCTCTACCACCTTTGCTCAAGGGAGAAGATTCATTGGTCCACGACGCAAAGGAGAAAGCCGACCTCTTGGGCAAATTCTTTGCGTCCAACTCATTCCTGGATGACAAGGGTCAAGACCCGCCAATAATACCACGGTGCAATTTTGTCATGCCGGACATCCGTTTCCACCAAAAAGCAGTGCGGTCAGCAATGCTATCCCTGGATGTCCACAAATCGAGTGGGCCCGATGGAATCTCTCCCATTGTTCTAAAGACGTGCGCCCCGGAGTTGGCACCGGCAATAACGCGCCTTTTTCGGCTTTCCTATTCCTCTGGCGTAGTCCCGACTTCATGGAAGACAGCTTTAGTGCACCCGATCCCTAAAAAAGGTGACCGCTCAGATCCGACCAATTACAGGCCAATAGCCATAACCTCATTGCTCTCGAAAGTAATGGAATCCATTATTAACAACCAGCTCCTACGGTACCTTGAGGATCACCAGCTGCTTAGCGACCATCAGTACGGCTTCCGTCAGGGTCGCTCGGCTGGTGATCTCCTAGTATACCTGACACATCGTTGGGCACAGGCCATCGAGAGTAAGGGCGAGGCTGTGGCTTTTAGTTTGGATATAGCGAAGGCCTTCGATCGGGTTTGGCATAAAGCGCTACTTTCAAAGCTTCCTTCCTATGGGCTTCCTGAGAAATTATGCGAATGGGTCGCCAGTTTCCTAACTGACAGAAGCATAAAGGTCGTAGTCGACGGCGAATGCTCTGATCTCATGTCCGTTAATGCTGGTGTCCCGCAAGGCTGTGTGCTATCACCCACGCTGTTTCTCTTGCACATTAATGATATGCTGCAAATGAGTGGCATTCATTGTTATGCGGATGACAGCACGGGTGATGCTTTATACACCGGCCGCGCCAACATTTCACGGGAAAACGTCATTGAAAGCCGAACCAAACTTGTGTCTGAAATTGAAACTTCGTTTCAGAAAATATCAGACTGGGGTAAACTAAATCTTATCCAATTTAACCCCAAGAAGACACAAGTTTGCGCGTTCACCGCTAAAAAGCTGCCATTTGTCGTATCGCTCCGTTTTGAGAGCACTCCTCTAACTGCCTCAGCCAATATCGGAATTCTTGGCGTTGACATATCGAGCGAAGTCCAGTTTCGTGGTCATCTGGAGGGTAAGGCTAAATTAGCCTCGAAGAAGCTCGGTGTGCTCAATAGATTGAAACGGTATTTCACGCCGGCTCACCGCCTGCAACTTTATAAAGCTCAGGTTCGGCCTCACATGGAATACTGTTTGCATCTTTGGGCAGGGGCTCCCCAATACCAGCTTCTCCCTCTAGACCGCATTCAAAGGAGAGCGACTCGAATTGTCGATTGCGAAAAGATTTCTGATCGGCTCGACACCTTGGCACTGCGTAGAGATGTAGCCTCGCTATGCATTCTCTACCGCATATATCATGGGGAGTGCTCTGAAGAACTGTTCGGGCTGATCCCTGCCGCCTCTTTCCGTCATCGATCTATGCGACAACTCTACCACCCCCACCACCTTGATAGTTGGCAGAGTACTACTGTGCGTTTTAACAGAAATTTTCTGCCCCGCACCATAAAATTGTGGAATGAGTT
>JAZFAU010000341.1:475000-485000 GCA_037178615.1 Dione vanillae
CTCCTAACTATATCCCGCAGCTTTCACGCTGTAACCCGCTTATAGCGTGATAGAGAGCTACTAAGTTAGCTAATTCAATTTTCAATTCAATTCAATTCGATTAAAAAATTCAATTTAATATTACTTTTATGTAATCTTTTACATATCAACAAGGAGAAGGTAATAAGCGCGGCGTTGAGTTCCGCCACTCAAAACGTAGTGTCTTGAAAAGGCGGAAAATAGAGAACGGAGTGTCTTAACACTAAGTTTCTATAGCCTACGGTTCCTTTTGCCTTACTATGAGCAAGATTAAGTTTGATTTTTTGTGTTTTTTTCTTTATATATCTTTGAGCTAGTGTCTGGTAAAGGGTTAGGGCAGTGTCGGAGACTGGAGACACTAAGTTATATGTAAGATTACACTACTACTAATTTCGAAGTACGTCCTAGAAACGAATTAATGAAGTATCTAGACTAGAACTATCTAGATCTAAAATCACTCTCCTCTCTCGCTTTCTCTCTTTCTCTCTCTTTAATATTATTATTATAAGGTCAATATAGAAGCTATTTGAAATTTATTTGAAAGTTACGACAGGTTCGAGATAAGGGTCGCCTATTGTTCTGTACTGTACCTTCGTTTAGGTACCTGCTTTTGTATCCGTTTACACCCTAATGGCTTAGTAGTTAGCATATATATGTCTTATTTTTTTTTTTTTTGTTATTCCAGCGAGCGAAGCGAAAGACTGAATCATAAGCGAAGCTAACGATAAAGCTTCTTACATTCTAAATACTAAAATATTAATTTTATATGAAAAAAATATAACAAAATATATTTATATAGTATTAAGAGATAAATAAATCGAAAACTGCCTTTAAATCTTCGTAAACGGACATCAAACCCGCACTGACCTCCATACATCCCGAATACCACAACTCCTCAAACTTCAAGCATCATTTACTCCAAAACGCTACAATTTATTATCGAAACAATTATACAGATCGTAACTTTAAACTTAGTTCAGTACTTTCTGAACTATTCCGCTTTTGTTACCGGATTTAACTGACTTTATATATATATATATATATATATATATATATATATATATATATATATATATATATATATATATATATATATATATATATATATATATATATATATATATATATATATATATATATATATATATATATATATATATATATATATATATATATATATATATATATATATATATATATATATATATATATATATATATATATATATATATATATATATATATATATATATATATATATATATATATATATATATATATATATATATATATATATATATATATATATTTATCTTACAGATAAAAACAAGTAAGCATCAAGCATATCGCGCAAACACGGTTATATAGGAACTTGGAGTGATAAGACACTCTTAATATCGTAGTAGACACAACACGCAATTTCCTAAACACGTACTAAGATTAGGTTCCCGCTTATCCTGCTATGAGCGGGATAGAGCGTGAAGCTACATAAGTGTTTGAAATACAACGAAATATTGTAAATTTAGGTTCACATTAAATATTGGCACCATCTGGTTTCATTAGAAAATAATAATTAATGTTCGCAGCGACCGAGTGACGCGTTGTAATTAATGGACTGAACTTCTAGAAGATCGGATGATATTTAATAACATAAATAACATATATATATATATATATATATATATATATATATATATATATATATATATATATATATATATATATATATATATATATATATATATATATATATATATATATATATATATATATATATATATATATATATATATATATATATATATATATATATATATATATATATATATATATATATATATATATATATATATATATATATATATATATATATATATATATATATATATATATATATTCTAAAATACACATATATATTTTTTCATTACACATACATAATAGCTTCTTCATCTTCTTCATTTTCAGCCTGCATTAGCCTCAGCCTCGCTTACTAAGGTCTGCCTTCCGAATAAGCGCACTCCACTTTATTCATTCTTCTCCATCCTTAGTGGACAATCTATTGTCTCTAAATCCATATTCTTCCAACATAGTTCCAATATAATTTATGTCTGTATGTATGTATGACTTTTTGCACTCTTCCATGTCCGTTACTGTCTTACTGTCTCAAAATGGTTGCCTGTAAGAGGTCACTTGCAGTGATAAGGCCGCCGTTGTACATATGACACGCCTATACCGATTTACCTTTTCTTTCACATTCTATGTTTTATATGCAATAAAGAAATATTATTATTATTAATATAGTTCTTAGGCCATCGCACAACATAGCTATACTGTCCCAGACGACTCTCCCAAAGCTTATATGTCATAAATCCTATCCTATCCTATCCTAAGACTACCTAAAATTAATGAGTTTCGTATACGGTCAGACCCGCCTTGCCACACATCCACCTCAACATCTTCATCTCTGAGATAACGATACCTGATATTGTTTTATGTCTTCACGCTTTATCCCGCATATAGCAGGGTAGGCAGAGGAAACTACAGGAACCATAGAAACCTAGAGTTAAGACACTCCGTTGCTTAGTCCGTGCTTTCCCCATCCCCGCTTTCGAGGCATTGCGTGTTGAGTGACAGAACTCAATGCCGAGCTTTGCCCAGTTTCCAGTGCGAAGAAGATGGAAATAGAAAAATCCATCCCGCCTCATGGGAATCGAACCCACAAACGTCGCGTTTACAGGCAGACGCTACGCCTCTGTGCCACGCCGGTCCTCTCTACTAATAATCTCTAATATTATGATCGCATAATACTATTATATATGAGTCTCTAGAATTCATTCGATTCTCTTCTGTCGTAGACCACTCCAGTGATCTCTCGCCATTTGGCCTAAGCATCGTTTAAACCAGGACGGAGAACGGAGTGTCTTATCATTAGGTTCCACGGTTCCTGCAGTTCCCTCTGCCTACCCTGCCATGTGCGGGATAAAGCGTGAAGCCTTTACGACGTCCATACCAGTAGGTATGGACGTCGAGGTCTATACCTCCAGACTCATGTACTGATCCAAGGTATCTGAACTTCTACCAGATAAGTGCTGCCTAAGACCGGATATAGAAAGCGCTTGGATCCCGTTTGGTTTAAGATCACGGTTCTTCTTTCAGTCTTCGTTTACTCTCCATCATGAGTCGATTCTCATTCGGTGATTGTAGGTTCAATTCACATTTTGAGGTTAAATTATCTACTTTACATCGCGGCGTTAAGTTCCGTAGGGTGAGAAATGTGAGAGGGAGTGTCTTAACACTAGGTTCCCTTTATGTACCCTCAACCCACCGTGAAATATGTAAAAAATAACCACTTAACACTGTAAGAAAGGTTACGTTTCTTACAAGGAGGTATTTGTATCTTTATTTTTATCTGAAATTAAAACAAAGAAATGCAGGTGTTGAAGTAAAGCGAGAGATAACATCTTATTGTGCTTCGAGGATGGAGGCTGTGGACTTGGAAACTTTGCCTTCTGTCATATATATATATATATATATATATATATATATATATATATATATATATATATATATATATATATATATATATATATATATATATATATATATATATATATATATATATATATATATATATATATATATATATATATATATATATATATATATATTTTTTTTTTTTTTTTTTTTAGTCCATTTATCATAAGCAATAGGCTATAGGCTATAGCTTTTATATAGCCCACTGTACATAGTAAATGTGACACAATATATAAAATTTATTTATATATATTTATATGTTTGAAAGATAGTTTTTTTTTATTTGTTTTTTTTTTTTAAATCTCGACATCATATTTACTTAATTATAATTAGTTCTCGATTTCGGTTAGATTGTTGTTCCTGACTCCCATCCAACTAATGAACGCTGCAAATTTATACATCTACCATACAAATATCGACTTTATATTCATAGTTTTAAAGACTAAAATGGTTTACATGATCATCCCTTGTACTTTAAATAAGGGTATTTTATCAAAATTTTCCCATTAAGCTTATGTTTTGGTGAATCGAATCTTATTCCTTATGAATAAGGTCGAAATTTCATTAAAGGTTATTTTTTTTACATCTCTATGATAGTACATTGATTGAAAATAACATAATCGAAAATCAACCGAATTGTTTCGACATAAAGTTCAAAATCCAATAAAAATTACAATATCTTAAATTTTATGCAGATGTTAGAGCTAATGTACAATCAATAAGCCATCCTCATTGCATAGAAATAAAGTTCAAATTTGTTTGTTTTTAAAACAAAGATGGCGACGCATGCGCGTCTCACTTTAGATGCTGGAGCTCGCAGACGGGTTTAGTCTCGCGACGGCTGCCGCGCGCGACGTACGTGTCAGCTTTTGCTCCGCGACAACCACCTGTTATACGCGCAAAAATAAACACACACGTAAAATTTAAAATAAATATTAAAATTATTAACAAATTAATTATCTACATACAACGGTTGAGGTAATTTTTTTCTTTAAAAAAAATGTCAGCTTTCATATATATATGTATATATATATCCTTGTTCGTGTAATGGATTATTGATTTTTAGTCTATATTTCTTTATTGTGTTTATTTTTATTTTTAATCTGTATCGTTTAGGGATTAGTGAGGGGACATTTACAAGATTTTTAAAGCGTTTTATTTTTATACTTTTTAATGTTATTTTAATATATTAAAAACAATATATAATATAGTTTAAATTTATTAAAAAAATTATACAGAAAATAAATAATTTGTCAATAAAAGTCATAATTATTAGTGATGTTTTTTTTGTAAGCTTCACGCTTTATCCTGCACATGGCAGAGTAGGCAGAGTGAACTGCAGGAACCGTGGGAACCTAGTGTTAAGACACTCCGTTTTTTTAGTCCCTACTTTCTCCGTCCCCTTTATTAGTGATGTGCTTACACTATATAGATTCTACGAACCGAATTGAATTTTCCTTAATTACGAGCTTTTGCGGAAGGATTTAAAAGCGGGGATAAAATAGATTTTTTATTGAATTTAAGTTAGAATTGTTTTTTTAATTATGGCAACTCTTTTTAATGCTTTAGTTATAACCTTAGCTTTGGTCGGAGAAGGAGACCTTTGTCTAATTAAAAAAAAAGTAATAAAAAATCTGACTTTTTGCCTGCCTAACCTACTATTAGCGGGATAAAGCGTGAAGCTAAAACAATATCTAATGAGCTTGTTCAGTTGATTTTTATATTGAATAGCCCATAGCCTATAGCTTATAGGCTATATTACATGACGTTAATAGCCTCCATATAGCCCACTGTAACTACTGAATATGTCATATGACATACACTAATGATAGTTATATGCATAGGTATAAGCATAATATAGTAGGCTATTAAGAATTTACTAGAAGGCTAAGAATTGAGCCTAGAGCGACGCGTTTTTGATATTCTCTAAATAGCCTAGAGTCTATAGTTTATCTCTACGTTTAGCCAATTTCTTTTCTTATTTGTTATTGAAAATAAAGTTAAAGGCGACTACAAATTTATAGTCTATAGGCTGAATGAAATAGTCTGAAGACTAAATAAATAGCTGGTAATTAAAGAACAGGGTAAGAAGATATATAGGGATATTTCTATTTTATATTTTCTCAGCCTTCAAAATAACTTCAAAATAATCTAAACGACGTGGTTGCAGTTCGATTCCTATTCTGGGGTTTTAATTCAACTTCGTTTTCTTTGCTCTTTTAACGAGATGAGGATGCGGCGTTGGGTTCCGCCAAGCAATATCTCAGAAGCCGGGAACGATATATATATATATATATATATATATATATATATATATATATATATATATATATATATATATATATATATATATATATATATAATATATATATATATATATATATATATATATATATATATATATATATATATATATATATATATATATATATATATATATATATATATATATATATATATATATATATATATATATATATATATATATATATATATATATATATATATATATATATATATATATATATATATATATATATATATATATATATATATATATATATATATATATATATATATATATATATATATAAATCACACATATATGTATATATATTTACATTATCGCTGAATTAGCGTTAAATTTAAATATTTTGTGTTCATTTGTACCGACATAAAGTCACTCAGGTTAATGAAGTCGACATAACTTTTAATGGGATCTTCAAGCGTTCTTAGAGATGTTTAAATAGCTTTAAATTGTATAGGAATATTTATAGCTTCACGCTTTATCCCGCACATGGCAGGGTAGGGAGGGTACTGTAGGAATCATACGAACCTAGTGTTAAGACACTCCGTTGCTTAGTCCCTGCGTTCTCCGTCCCCGCTTTTCGCTTTATTCGAGGCATTGCGTGTTGAGTGGTGGAACTCAACGCCGCATTAACTTAAGTTAAGTTGCCAAAATGGAGAGAATGGAAATAAAATAAGCCCCTTCAATGGAAATCGAACTCACAACACCTTTGCGCCGCGACGGTCTTACACCTATACATATTTGTTTCTCCACTCCAGTGTATAGCGCGGCGTTAAGTTCTACAGTGAAGTAGAGAACTAAAATCTCTTCTCTCTCTATTCTCTGCGTTGTATTTTATTCTCCAAAGGAATATTTTACTTCTAAGTGTCCTTTAAACTTTATATATTAAATCGAAGTGTCTATTTTGTCGTTACAATTCAATTAAGTCCCCTAGAAATGTACTAGACATTCATTTATTTACTCTGAATACTAGTTACTGACATAGTATTAGGTTCACTTTCACGCTCTTTCCCGCATATAGCGGGATTGGTACCTAGTGTTAAGACACTCCGTATCCCGCACACGTAACTCAACGCCGCGCTATCATACTTATTAGTTACTGCCACACAACGACTTCAATTCCGGAACTTTTGAGTGTAATTGTAATTTTTTTTTCTAGAACAAGTGGTTCTTCAGAAAGTTCCACCAATTATTTAGTTTTAAAATTTACAGTTTGTATATTTTTAATAATTTTACAGAACTTTTTTTTCATTTTGAATCAACTCTATATCTAAGTAAATATTATAGATATATTACATAATTATAGTCTATAATAGAATAGCCCATACAATAGCCTATAATTAATAGTCTTCAATAAATAGACTATAAAATACAAAAAGTGTCGTCTAATTTTGATGCAAATGTACGTTTTAAGAAGAAATTCCCTTCATAGCTCAGTAGCAGTATTACGTACTAGAGTAATAAGTTCTATATAATATATAACGTAACTGCTAAAAGCGCGGCGTTGAGCTCCGCCAATATACATGTTGTTTTTTATCTATATATCTATTCCTTTCTTATCTGTAATAGGCTATAATAGGCTATTCAAGACTTTTTTTTAGCTTCACGCTTTATCCCGCACATGGCAGGGTAGGCAGAGGGAACTGCAGGGACCATATTAACCTAGTGTTAAGATACTCCGTTGCTCAGTCCCTGCTTTTTCCGTTCCCGTTTTCCGCCTTTTTCGAGGCATTATGGGTTGAGGGGCGGAACTCAACGCCGCGCTTTGCCTAGTTTACCAGAGCGAAGAAAATGGAATAAGAAAAATTCATCTTCCCCGACTGGGGATCGAACCCAGTAACCGTCGCGTTACAGGCAGACGTTGCGCCTCTGCGCCATGACGGTTCTCGACTACTTGACTTTAATTGTTTAAAAATCCTCTTATGGTTAATTTTACTCCGAATTCCTTAGTCTTTACCAGTAATTTGAGCCTCTTAGATAGCCTGCCTCTGTAAGTGGGCTATATAATTTTTTTTAATTCAATTTTAATGAGAAAAAAAGCTTAAAGAAAACTCAAACAATACTTATACTTTTCATCACCATAAAAAGAAAATATTTTTTTTTGAAATTATGTTTATATAATAAAGAAGTTCTGAACCCACTACAAGCGTCGTCTCAACCACGTCGGTGTTAGCAAAGGACAAAGACAGAGTAGGCAGAGGTAACCGCAGGATCCACAGGAACCTAGGGTTAAGACACTCCGTTCTCTACTTTCCGCCTTTTTCAAGGCAAGAACTCAACACCGACTTTGTTTAGTTAACTAGCCAGAGCGAAGAAAATGGAAATAGAAAAATCCATCGTCCCCTCATGGGAATCGAACCCACGAACCGTCGCGTTTACAGGCAGACGCTGTGTTCTCTCATTTATGGACATAAATGTACATAAATAAACATAAATTTCAATAAATCCCGCTGTAACGTTCCCGTGGCATTCTAATTTGTCGCCTCAAAGCCGCCACGGATTTACTAAATTCAAGTTTTAGAATCACAGCTCAGTGGCTGTTATACTGACGTGGTAGCAGGTTTGATTTTTATGGTAATTTATGCAATTTGTAAATGTTAATTAATGACAGTAATTCATAGTTGAAAGTACAAAATATTTGGAAGAATCATCGTGACCGATTGAAGGCCTGTGGGTTCGATTCCCATAAGGGGAGGATGGAGTTTTCATTTCCATTTTCT
This sequence comes from Dione vanillae, assembly GCA_037178615.1. NCBI lineage: Eukaryota > Metazoa > Arthropoda > Insecta > Lepidoptera > Nymphalidae > Dione > Dione vanillae. The sequence continues at coordinate 483,580 of JAZFAU010000341.1, forward strand.
TCGCTTTGGAGACTAGGCAAATCGCGGCCACCCAAAACATAATGACTCGAAAGCCGGAAAGTAGAGAACGGAGTGTCTTAACACTAGGTTATTTTGCATTTAAGTTATTTTGTTAGTTTAACGCCGGATTACTTTTGTAAAAGTTCATCTCTTTGTCACTGCCGCATAGTGTCATAGTGCCATAGTGTCAAAGTACTCCTTACGTTCTTCAAGAGAGAGTTGCGGAACTCAACGCCGCACTTTCTCGAACTTTTGTTATTTTTTATATAAGATTTATTATTTGTCACATACGGACAGAGATGAAAAAAAAGCTTTTTTTTTGTCAGTACATTTAACAAATGCTATTACTGCCCTGTGACGTCATAACAACATGACTTGTTATAAAACTGAGGAATGTTGGTCCGAAAGCATTTTTCTTAGGAACTATTGGTAGGAATTGTTTTTGTATTAGATAGTCCATTTGTTGAGAAAGGCTATAGACTATAGGCTATATTAGGCTATAATAAACGTATAGCCAATGAATCTTCTAAATGTGAACACTCTGTATAAGTCCGGATATTACCACCGACTCGCCGCCGCTCCTCACTTCCGATTGCGAACGCGACAAATATTCTATGTTGAAACTAACTTTAATATCTTGGGATTTTTAATATTAGACGTTTTCCCAATAGTACGAGTGTAAGTTTTTTTTTACATTCACGCTCTATCCCTAGCGGGGTAGTCTCTGACTAGAACGGAGCTACACGCTGCGGTCCCTGCATACCTCTCCCGCCTCGTTCACCGTCATTAACCTCTTCAAACATACTCTCCGGGGAGTTCTCGTGCTTTGTCTGCTTCTTATCTCTCTTACCACTGGCTTTTGCTGCATATATATTTTAACCATTCTTTCTGTATATATATATGTATATATATATATATATATATATATATATATATATATATATATATATATATATATATATATATATATATATATATATATATATATATATATATATATATATATATATATATATATATATATATATATATATATATATATATATCTATATATATATATATATATATATATATATATATATATATATATATATATATATATATATATATATATATATATATATATATATATATATATATATATATATATATATATTATATATATATATATATATATATATATATATATATATATATATATATATAGCTTCACGCTTTATCCCGCATATTGCAGGATAGGCAGAGGGAACTGCAGGAACCATATGAACCTAGTGTTAAGACACTCCGTTGCTTTGTCCCTGCTTTCTTCGTCCCCGCTTTCCGCCTTTTTCGAGGCATTGCGTGTTGAGTGGCGGAACTCAACGCCGCACTTTGCCTAGTTTCCAGAGCAAAGAAAACGGAAATAGAAAAATCCATCTTCC
>JAZFAU010000342.1:0-45000 GCA_037178615.1 Dione vanillae
CTTTCCACATCAAACTGGGGCTCATGAAAAACTTTGTAAAGGCGCTTGACAAAAGCAGTGATGCTTTCCAGTATTTGCAAAAAATCTTTCCAAACATTACCGAGGGAAAACTGAAGGAAGGTATATTTATTGGCCCACAAATCCGTAAAATTATGAAAGATTCTCAGTTTGAAAACTTTTTATCGGTTAAAGAAAAATCTGCTTGGAACTCATTTAAAATGGTTGTAGAAAATTTTTTGGGAAATAAAAAAAGTGAAAATTACGAAGAAATTGTTAACAATTTATTGAAAAATTTTCAGGATATGGGAGTAAACATGTCATTGAAGATTCATTTTCTACACTCTCATCTGAATTTTTTCCCTGAAAACTTAGGAAGTATGAGTGACGAACAGGGTGAACGTTTCCACCAAGATTTAAGGATTTTCGAAGAACGACATCAAGGATTTTGGGATGAAAATATGTTAGGGGATTACTGTTGGTCCATCATAAGAGAAACTGATTCAAATAACTATAAAAAGAAAGCAAAAATTACTCATTTTTAATTTTTTTGGTATTAATTCGAAAAATTTGTATTACTCTTTAATTTAATAAATATTTTTTAAACCAGACGTGACCGAATTTTTTTATTATTTTTTCTGGATAATTCTGCCTAAGTACAAAATAAAATAACAACTTTCAGCTGGGGTATGAAAACCGTGTAAACTAGTGTAATCCTCAACCATTACACAGCTTCACTGTAGATCATATCCAGGATTTTGCTTCCTTTGTTAATGAGAGGCGTCTAATATTAGATTTTGTAGACATAAATAGCATGTCTGATGATTTGCTTCATTACTGGATTGGATTGAGTTTTGAGTTTTAAGGATTGAGACCAATTTGAACAGCTTTACTCTCAACTGCCAAGATTAATAAATGTACACAATGGCAAATTGGCACTTGGTGCATATTTAATTAAATTACGGACAGGAGATAGTGATCAAAGAATTTGTACACTCCTTAATGTACCTAGATCAACCCTTATAAGGCTTATGGGAAAAGCAAGGGATATATTACACAATGACTTTGTGTCAAGAAACTTGGGCATAAATAATATTACCAGAACAGATATCTCCCAGAGGAATTTAATTATTCCGAATGGTTTGTTTGGTGGAAATGAAAGGAAACCAATTGTAATCATAGACGGAACATATTTGTTTATACAAAAAAGTTCTAACTATATGTACCAAAAATAAACTTACTCTTTGCATAAGTATAGGAACCTTATAAAGCCATTTCTGATTGTATGTTCTGATGGATATATTGTCGATGTACTAGGCCCCTATCCAGCTACAACATCAGATGCTAATATAATGTCCAATGAATTTAGTAACGAAACCAGGCCATTGCGCCAATATTTTCAACAAGGAGATGTTTTTATACTGGATAGGGGTTTTCGAGATTCTGTGCCATTGTTGCAAAGCTGTAATTATTCTGTCCACATGCCTGCATCCTTACACCCTGTCGCACTTTGAAAAAATTTGACGTTTTGTACACTTCAACGACAACCATAATTTGAAAGCAAGAGGCGAACCTGGACATGACAGACTCTTCCGTATCAGGCCTATACTGGAAACACTTCGAAAGAAATGCCAGAACATCCCAAATAGGGAAACGTTGTCAGTTGATGAAAAAATGTGTGCTACCAAAGCTTGTAACTTTTTGCGGCAGTATCTTCCCAATAAACCGCACAAATGGGAGTACAAGTTGTTAGTTTTGTGTGATGACACTGGTTTAGCGTATGATTTCGAGGTATACTCAGGCACTGAAAATTATCCTGACTTGAGACTGGACAATGAAACTGATTTGGGCGCAAGTTGCAATATCGTGGTGCGTCTTTGCCGAAGTGTTCCCAAACATGAAAACTACAAAGTTTTTTTTGACAATTACTACACCTCGCCAGAATTGATCTATCTAGCTAAATCTGGAATATACGCGCTGGGCACTGTAAACCGAGGTCGCTTAGGTACCAATATACAAATGACATCTCAGAAAGATCTACTGAAAGCAAAGACACCACGCGGTTATTCAGAGGAATGGCAGGCTACTGTAGAGGGAGTACCAGTAGTTGCAGTCATGTGGCTTGACAACAAGCCAGTGACGTTGGCATCTTCTTTTGTGGGCGAACATCCTAAAGAAAAAGTCAAACGATTCTGTAAGAAAAGCAATCGGTATATCGACGTCAATTGTCCTAACGTTATCAGGCACTACAACAGGCACATGGGCGGAGTAGACTTGCTCGATTCTTTCATTGGTAAACATAAAATAAAAATGCGCACCAGAAAGTGGTACATGCGATTGTTCTACCACCTACTTGATGTGATGCTCATTAACAGTTGGCACAAAAAGGAATGAGCAGCAAAGGCAAACTAACTCCTGCTTAAAAAAATTGCGTGAATTCCGGTTGGAAGTCGCCAAAGCTCTATGCCTTTCAGGACCATCGCTGATGCGCAAAAGGGAGCGACCGTCATCTTTCGTTTCTGACATGCTAGAAGAGCGAAAAAAGAAGAAGCCCAAAGCCACTGTACCACCAGTCGATGCAAGGACCGATGGCATAGAGCACTTTCTTCTGTGGTCAAATACAAGACAACGATGTAAGATGCCAGCCTGTAAGGGAAAGTCTTACATTACCTGCCAAAAATGTGATGTGGCGCTTTGTCTAAATAAAGACAAAAATTGTTTTTTATCATTTCATACATAAATAATGTATAAATTTATAAGTTGTTTAGTTCTGTGTCGAATTTTCGCTCTATTAAAATATTTCATTCGTATTATTCTTTTATTTATTTTAAACTTAATATATAACAACATTTCATACCTGAATGCATCCTGTGCCATATACCACATACAAAACTAAAGTCTATAACTTACTAAATAATGCATAAAGATTTTTTTAAATATTTTTCTATAAATAAGAATAATGTTTAAAGCAACATAATTTTTTTTTCATGAAAATAAAAAAAATCATGCACTGTAGGAATAAGGTTTCTACTTTGATCCAATCACTAAAATGACTGAATTATACACTCACCGGCACAATTAACCGCCCATCTATATTGATCGACACATGGCTTGTTTACCTTGACTATGGCTTATCAGTTGTTTTGTCAGGTCTACTCTGGCAAAAAAAATAAACACTAAAGTCATTAATCTGAATGTCCGATTCTCTGAATTTGTGTCACCGCATTGTTTTTAAATTTAGTCGTTCTTTGCCATTTTTGAAGTCGTGTTGCCGTATTATTATTTCCTGTTATTTTTTATTTTTTTTTTCATATAGTGCGACTGTACAAGTATAGTGTAGTGTTTTGTATAGTGTTGACTGTAAAAAAATGCCTCTTGATGCAACTAGTGCAGCTAGGGCAGTTGCTTTAGCTGATGCTGGTTACAGCCAACGTCGCATCGCTCTCACAATAGGTGTACCTCGAACAATAATACGGGATGCCATCAGACGTTTTCGGGAGACAGGTTTATACACCCGCAGGCAAGGTCAAGGCCGACATCGATGCACATCAGCTCGAGATGACCGCTTCATTGTCAGTAACGTGTTAAGAAATCGCTTTTCCACCGCTCCTGAAGTTAGAACGTGCCTTCTTGAGATTAGAAATGTTAGTGTGAGTGAACGAACCATTAGGAGAAGACTGTCAGAACAAAATCTGAGGGCTTTCCGTCCAGCTCGCGCCCCACTACTACTCCCACGACACCGTACAGCTAGACTTGATTTTGCGCGAGAATATGCTCACTGGACTGTTGAGGAATGGAAGAACGTGCTATTCTCAGATGAGAGTAGAATTGCCTTAAAAGGTCCTGATGGACGTCAACGAGTGTACAGACGTCGAAATGAAAGGTTCGCTCCATGCACTATAACCCAAACAGTGGGTTACCAAGGAGGGTCCATAATGGTTTGGGGAGCCATCTCTTATGAGGGTCGTACCGATCTTGTTGTGTTCAATAGAGGCAGTGTCAACGCTCAAAGGTACGTGGAAGAAGTTCTTCAAGATCATGTCGTGCCTTTTGCACCATTCATTGGTGACAACTTTAGATTAATGCATGACAATGCACGTTGCCATACAGCAAGACTTGTAAATAAATACCTTAATGAGGTGGGGGTTCCAGTTTTACCGTGGCCTTTTATTCTTTTATAATCTTCGGTTTTATTTGCCTTTATTGTATGTATTATCACACAGTTTATCTTAATTATTACAAGGTCATGTAATTATGCAACAATCAATTATTTAAGTAATTTAAGTTGCATATTTATATGATCTTGTATAATTTAGGATAAACTATGATACTATGGAATGTGCTATAGAAAAGAGTATACATATTATGGTTGTATATATTTTAGTTGCACAACTTTCCGATAGATGGCGTTGTATACAAGAGAGTTGAGTTACCACTCTATAGCAGTATATATAATGTACTCTGTGCTACAATCGTAACACATGGTTTCAACAAGATAGAGCCACTTGTCACACATACAACGAGTCCCTGCCGGTGGTTAAAGAAATGTTTCCGAAAAGGCTGATTTCCAGACGAGGTGACATTCCATGGCCACCCAGAAGTCCAGATCTATCCCCAGCTGACTTCTTTTTATGGGGTTATTTAAAGAGTCGTGTCTACATCGATAAACCAAATACACTACGTCAACTAAAAGAAAAAATCAGCGAAGAGATATCGACGATCTCACGGTCTCTGTGCGGGCGAGTATTCGAAAATTTCGTTACTCGCTTAGAAGAGTGTAATAATCGAAATGGTGGTCATTTAGATGGTCATTTAGATGATATAATTTTTAAAAATAATTTCCAACTAATTAGCTTTCTTTTAATAAAACAATTTTTAAAATATGTCAAATAGTTTTTTTTAAATGATTTTTTGAAATGTTAACTAATTCATGGCCCACCCTGTATTTCAAAACAAAATTTCCTCGTATAAGTGAAGCTAAATTAAAGGAAGGCATATTTGTCGGTCCTCAAATAAGAGAAATTTTTAAAGATTCAATTTTCAAGTCTAAGTTGGTTGCTGAGGAAAGAAGTGCGTGGGTAGCTTTTGAAAACATGTCTTAATTTTCTTGGAAATAACAAGGCTGAAAATTACGTATAGTCGTATTTTTTATTAGACAAGGCCAGCTGACAATAACTAATGTCATTTTCTAATATAATGTTGTCATATTTAATGTAATAGTGCGTTGAGTTGTTGTTCAGTCAGATGAATGAAGAATGAGTGTAAATAGTTAATCATTTCAAACTATAATACAAAAGAATAATATTTCTATTTTACAATAGAATCGTATAAAATTGCTTTGATATAAGTTATTTACTAGTTGTATGTAACTACAGTCAGTTTTTGACAGCTTATTACAAAGCGCGGCACGGCGATTAGTGGCAGCACCGATCAACGCCGCGCGCGTTGTTCGCCATTTTGTGTGTCATTCTGCTTCTAACCCCTGGTCTGATAGTACGAATGTTTGTTCTGCGCTCACGCTGTTTAGTTATTGTTTTTGTTAAGATTTCGTTACGTTGTGTTTGTGTACATTTTTTGTTATATTGTTATTGTTGTGACATATTTATTGTTGTTATATTGTTTCGTATTAACGATATGGAACGTCAACAAAGCACATTAAGCCAAAGCTTGTCTCCAAAGAAGAAGCGACCACGAGTTGTTTTCAGCGTTACAGAGAAACTTATGATTCAAAATGTCTACAAAAACGTATTTGAGGATTTCTCCTCTACTTACTACTTCACTTTTACATATTGAGACTCTAAAAAAAAAAGAATGTGTTGCGAAAACAGCTGACGTTTTAGGAATTGGTGTGACATCAGTTTACAGTGTATTAAAAGAATACAAAGAAAATGAACAATTGAAGTCTCCCGAGAAACGTGGACCGAAGCACTGTTTCAAAGATAAATTGGACGATTTGACTTTTGCTAGTATAAGGCGAAAAATCCATCAATTTTTTATGAAAATGAGCCACCCACCATCACAAAGGTAACTTAAACTTTATCAGTGCTACTAATAAAAAATCACTATTCAGAAGATATATTGTTCTTATACAAGGTTAACAAACAAAGTTATATTCAGTTTAAGATTGGTATAAGCCCGAATATAAAGTTTACCAATAAACTCGGTATAAGTACGCTATAACTATACTACCCTTATGTCAAAAAACAACGTCGCAATTCATAGGCAAAACAACAAAAAATATCAAAACCGTCAGTTATCTGTAGTGAAATCTGTCATTTTGAAGTTTGAATATTCATTAAAAAAATTGTGTTTCTTTTGGAGTCCATTATTTTCTCGATTGCTCGCTTTGCACGCTTGTGGATTAATCTAAATATTGTACGTCTACTAAACGAGAACGTAGTACTAATTGGAAAAAAGAAAAAAAGTTAATATATAAGATAACTTACATTGATTACAAATGAATCGGTCATTTCAAAAACCACTTAAGTCACATTTTTTCCAACATGCGTTTTTTTGCAGAAAATGCTTCCTCAAATGTAGATGCATATTCTGGGTAAAAACCGCTTAAGTCAATACATTCCTTCCTCTTTTAATAATACCGGGTGAAGGTTTTTGCATGCATCACTAGATGGCAGAAGTAGTTTATGACTGAGATTGACATTTTAAATTTGCTTTGTTTTGATTGGTTCAACAATATTGAAATTTTTGTAAACCATCGTTATTATTGTCGTTGTCATTTGAACTTCACTTGTCTTTTACTATTTTAAGAGAAAAGTAATTTTTGCTTTAAAAAATGTTTTCAAGTGAAACTGAGAGTGAGCCGAAAAACGTAGAGAACGTGTAATCCTACAAAATATAAAAGGAACGTTATAAAAAATTCTAAAGTTAAAGGTCAGGCACATACTAATTATCTAGGAAAACAAATAGCTCCAAGATCTACTGGTGAAAATTGCAGGCAAGTTTACCATAAACCTTTATGCAGTTTACGTTTTTTTAAAGGGGTCTATATAAACCTAATATATCGCTTAATTATTGCAGATGTAAGAAGGAATGTTTTGCGAATTTCAATCAAGATGACATGGACTTTTACATTTCAAAAATGAACTGTTTTTTAACCAAAAATGAGCAGGATATATTTCTTCAAACACTTATTGATAAGTCAGATATAAAACAGAGGCCTCCTCGAGAAGAAAATGCTACACAGAGGTAAAATGCCTTTTAATTCTATATTTTAAAACAAACTGATAAAATAAAAGTCTGCAAGAAAGCATTTATCAGCCTGTATGGAATTACAGAAGCCAGAGTTCGCAGACTTTGTGATTTGCTTAATGAAGGGAAGAGTCCAATAGATAGGAGAGGATGCCACCCGAAAGCAAATACAGTGCCTCCTGAAATGTGCCAAAAAATACACGAACACATCCTCTGTTTTCCTAGGAAAAAGACACATTATGCAGGAAAAGACATATGGCGCCAAGGCACGGCGCCGCGGCCGCGTGCGCCGTGACTGCCCCTCGGCGCGCCGCGTCTACGCACGGCGTGATTTTCACCAGTGTTGTATGGCAGTCTATCGGGGTGTGTCGATGGTGCCGGACGTACGCACGGATTCGTGACCGCTTATATACGCTGTTTCGCGATTTTATTATAAAATGAACATAAATCAAGAATTATTAATTACGTTGATTCAAGAAAGGCCTGTAATATGGGATAAGACCATCGACGATTATAAAAATAAGCGGCTTAAATATGATTCCTGGAAGGAAATATTTATTCATTTCCAGCCCACATTTGAAGATTTAAGTGGTGATGAGAAAAACAAGTTTGGTAAGTTACAGATATTTTAACTTTTTACTTATGCATAGTTGTTTTGATAGGAGAGGCGACCTTCGTTAGATACAAAATATTGTGCAAATCTGTTGCGAACTTCATTAGCCGCCAAACTTCCGCGAACTGCATTCGTGATAGGTAACTGGATTAGTTCCGATTCTGAATCAAGGGTGGACTCATTTTCACTCGCATTGTGAAACTGAAAGTTTTCCTGCTTATGTATAAAATTTTGCAAAACACAACATGTTTTCACAATATCAACTGCCAAATCGATGGACACATTCATTGGCCGGTGAAAAATTCGCCATTTATTGGATAAAATGCCAAACGCACATTCAACAAATCTTCGCGCTCTGGTGAGTCTGTAGTTAAATGTACGTTTTAATTGATCAAGTTGATGACCACCAAATGGACGAAGCAAGTGATAATGCAAAGCAAAGGCTTCGTCCGCAACGAACACATATGGCAAATCGTAGTCAATTCCAGGCAAACGTGTTGCATCGGGTAGATTTAATCCGTTGTTTGTTAAATTTTTCCAAAATGGGGTCTCTTTAAACACACTGGAATCACACTCCTTTCCGTAGGCGCCAACGTCAACAAATATAAAGTTGTAATCGCTATCTACTACTGCCATCAAAACTATAGAAAAAAAATGTTTGTAATTTAAAAACATCGAGCCACTATCAATTGGCTTAATAAGTCTGATGTGTTTTCCATCGACCGCTCCTAAGCACAGCGGGAAGTTGGAAGATTCTTGAAATTTGCTTGCAATGTGTAGCCAGTCTTCTTTAGATGGCATTTTCATATATTCTTTATACAGTTCTAACCAAATGTAGTGGCATACTTCACGTACGATGCAACATATGGTTTTTATTCCAATTCTATAGCTGTAGTATAGGTCAGTAAAGGTATCTCCTGTAGCTAGATACCTGAAATATAAAACAAAACGGTTCAGGTTCAAATACTAAAACCCCATTTTAGGTCGGGGTCGATTCAGTTTAGGTCGGGGGTTTTTATAAATTTTGAATTTAATAATTATTATTTATTTATTTTCAGGGCAAATGGTGATGAAGAAGTGGACCAATATGAAAGATAGCTGGATAAAATATGACAAAAAAATTAATGAATGTAAGTCTGGTTCTTCAGCAAAAAAAATAAGAAAATATATGTTCTATGATGAAATGATGTTCCTAAAAAAAAATGTTGAACATCGCAAGACCGATTCTAACATGACTGAACATGTTCATGATTCTAGCCTCAGTAATGAAAATTTTGATAGTGCAGTCCCGAATCAATCAAGCTCGGGATACACTGAACGGAGTGAGACGCAAAGGGCTAAAAAAAAAAAAGAAAAAATGAACTAAGTGAAGTTGACATTAGGTTTATGAAGTTTATGGATTCAGCAGAACGAGATGAGAAAAAGAAAAGCCGTAGTATGAACTTTTTTATGGGAATCGCTGATACAGTTGACAAGTTCAGTGATGAAAATATGATAGACTTTCAGTTTCAAGTAATTTCAATAATTAAAAATATTCAACAAAGACAGTGTACTCAGTATATACCTACATCAAGAAACCAATGGGATCAAGGCCATCAAGGATATTTAAGTGGTACAGCATCCTCAAATGCGCAATCGTCAACATATGGATATTCTACAGCTGCTAGATCGGGCTATGGAATAAGTCGTCCACAGACGTCTTCTCATGATTTTGGACACGGTTCTGGTTTAGAGCCAATCCACTACCGACCCGAATCACAATAGGCTATTTGACAAGTTTTTAAAATCCTTTTTATATTATTTAGTAGAGGTTAAGGAACCCAGTAAGAGTAGATTTTTTTAATTCTGGTACATATTTGCTGAGAAATATCAAATTAAAAATTTAATATCTAGATAGCGACACAAAACGCTACTTTGACAATATGGCGTCTCAATCGGTTCGGTGACGTCACTTGCCTGATTTGGTCGTAACAAGCACATACATTTTGTATAAACAAACAGCGAAAGTACCGTTAGATTTATAGTTGGACAGAGATTTATGAGAAAAATGAGTTACAAATGGTGTGCAGTGCCAAAATGTACAAATACATCCAAAAAAACTCCGGAAAAACTGTTTGTAAGTGTTCCAAAGAATACCAAAGTGCGCCGAAAGTGGTTGCAACTTTCTCGGAGGGATCATAAGGAAATAGCGAGCAGCACAAACATTTTCTTCTGTGAAGACCATTTCGATGTAAGTAAACATAATATTTATATTTTGTAATTATTAATTTACTTTCAGAATGTAAATATTTTGTTATTGATTTGAGGTTATGTTACCTCTAATGTTTTCCTCTTGAAAGTAAATGATTCCAATCCGAATCATGACAAAAACATGAAAGCAGAATGTCTCTTGCAATTCACTTCGAATATATCCGCTGGTTTCCATAATATTAGTTAAAAAATCTAGCATTACAATATAATATACTTACCGGAAAATTTGTTTGTTTGTTACAGATGGAAAATGATATGGCAAATTACCATCAGTACAGAATGGGTTTCAGCCAGAAAATACTTTTGAAAGATAATGCCTTGCCATCTAAATTTCATTGCCAGCCAGATCGAATTAGCAGAATGTGTGATCCTGGTACTTCTAGATCTGCATTTGTCAAGCGCCGAAGAATAGAACTTGATGTACAAGGTGATGAAATTCAAGAACATATAATGACAAATGATGAGCCTACTGCTACTGTTGATGAAGCTTGTACAAAAGGTATGTAGATTTAGTTTTTAAATTGTACTGAAATTATTTCCATTCTCTAGAGCTTCATCAGTGACCTAAGACAGTAATCACACTAATATAAATGTGATTGTTTGTTTGTGTGATTGGATGTTTGTCCATCAATCACGCTGAAACTACTGAACGGATTTTGATGAGATTTAGTATACAGACAGGGTATAAGCTGACTTGGGTGATAGGATACTTTTTATCCTAAAATTCCCATGGGAGCGAACCCCCAGGGCACATCTAGTATCATATATTTTCTGTATTATTCATAAATTGATAAATCTTTTTTTTATTTTCAGAATTATCCCAAAAATGTGATAAAAGTACATTAACTGAACCTGTTGTAACAGTTGATAAATCAGTCCAGTGTTATTTTATAAATAAAGTGCACATAAGAAGCAAGGCAGTACAAACCAAGTGCCTAACAACAGATACAGCTATTTCTCCTCTCAAACCTACTGTTAAGTCCAGTTACACTTCTCCGTTCAAAATTAGTCGATGCTTGTGTCATGAAAAGGCATCATCATTTGGTGCTATTAATATAAAGAAAAGGATCAACTTTATGGATGATGATAAATCAGAGAGTGATGTATCTTTATATAAAGAAAATCCTCAACAGCAAGCTTCTTCATCATTTGCAGCTACTTCTTCAAAGGTGTCTGAATCCAGTACAAGTGCAGCTTGCACAAATGAAGACATTGAAAAAATGCAATGTTTGCAGAATACCTTGCGCTTAATTGTAAAAAAGCCAATGATGTATATTGGAATCCCTGCTGACTGCTATTTTTTAGTTCATTTAATACATAAACACACCCACATACCACATGAACATATTTTAATGTGTTTGAAAAAAATTAAATTAAATAGTACTTTTTCTGAACTTGAACATAATTTTGGACTGTCATTATCATATATAAGTAAATTATTCCTGAAAAATATTCCAATTATAGCTAATTTTTTACACCCTTTTATAGTTAACTTAGATAAAAAATCTATCAGAAAGACTTTACCTATTTCATTTCGACACAACTACTACAATGTAAGTTGTATTATTGATTGCCTGGAAATTGACATACAAAAGCCCTCCAAAGCCCTTTTTCAAGCGTTAACTTGGTCAGAATATAAGAAAGGTAATACTGTAAAGTATTTGATATCATGTACACCTAATGGTCTCATCAATTATATTTCTCCTGGTTTTGGGGGCAGAGCAAGTGATGTCACTATTGTTGAAAATTGCAACTTTCTAGACTCTCTAGAACCAGGTACTGTCATATTAGCTGATAGAGGATTCAAGCATGTGGAACAAACATTAAGTAAAAAAGGAATCAAACTGTTAAGGCCTCCTAGTGTACCCTCCGGGACAAAGTTATCTAAAGAAGAAGTACGGCAAACAAAAGTTATTGCCAGTTTAAGGATTCATGTGGAAAGAGTCATAAGGCGTATAAGAGAGTTTAGCATGTTAAAGCAACACTCTGTCATTAATAAAAATTTCTTAAGAGTACTTGACAATATTATTGTTATAGCATGTGCACTAATTAACATTCAAGACTCTCTTATAAAATAGTTAATTAATTCTAATCTATTGTGCTCTGTTTATGTTTGGGGTTTTTATAATTTATTAAATAAAACATTTAAAAACCTTTAGTACGAGTTTAATTTTTATTTATCCCTCATTATACATAAAAAATGACATAAAAAATAATTTGTACATTATGAACTTAGCCAAAATATTTTTAATTAGGCTGTAACACTACGAATTAATATTGGAAAAATATTTGCTTTCCAAAAAGATGTAACATTTATTAACAAATTATTTACATATTCATTGTCATAGTCTACTACAATAACATCCACTTTTTTTGATTCTTCAAAGTCAGGGTGAGCTACACAAAAGTAACCTTTCCTCATTTTGGTAACAAACATTTGAAGTTGAATTTGTGAACGGTACTTTTCTGAAATTTTGCCATTACAAATGTAATTAATTTTAGTTATTTCATTTGTTGGACACTTGACTTCAATTACAGCATCTTTACAGATTCCATCCGGTGATGCTGCAATCATAGGGTACTGAGGTGACAAAAACATTCCGCAGGGCTTCACTTTCTTTTTCAGTTTATTTTGCACAGTTTTAATAACTAAAGATTCAAGTCTTCGGCCCCTTTTCATGGCAGGTGTGTCTGGGGTTTTTGCTCCCATGATTGCAGCTACTAAAGATCCATCTGATGTTCGGCAGCGACTTACATCAAAAACTTTGGAAGCTGTGATACGACCATAACGAAGTTCATGCCACAGAGGATTATTACATTGATTTTTTGTGGCAGTTTCTATTGCAGACAGAACATTGTCATTAAGAGCCTCTGTTAATGACCCTAATAATTTGTCAACATCATTGTTCAGCTTGTCACTGGCTTGAATAAGAAAGTTGTGAAGAGAAAACTGTCTGACATCATGGTGCCTAAAATCAGGTTGATATTTTAAAAGTTCACAGTTTGTAATTTTCCTTTTTTTTGCCTCTTGAACAAACTCAGTGAAGAGGCTAGTATTGGTTGCACATTGTGGAGCTTGCTTGCACATCTGTTCTACAGTCACATATTTCAAAGTAGTACCTACTCTGGAGAGTCTTGGTTTCTTCCAGAAACATTCCACCTCAGTGCAAGAAGGTTCCTCTGTGCGACGAAGGGTCCACACGAGGAATGCCACTGCATGTTTACAGCCACCAGCTGAAGCTGCACAGTCCAAGCACTGACAGCTAACAATTTCACCCATAATCTCGTCTATCACCATCGTTACGTTGTAAGAGCTGCTCCTCACCTTGTGCTCAGGACAAATCTTACATTTCAATGTACAAATACCTGACTCGCGACGAAGTTGCACATATCCAATGGCATCATCCCCATATGATTCCCTTGCAGACCTGCAAAAAAACAAATTATGTTCATGAAACTGCGCCAAACAATTATTTATAACCTATAAAAGTTCTTGCTTGCAGTGAAATTTCATCACTATCACTAATTCACTTTATTATGATAAATCAAGTTATCACTAAAGTGTTAATGTTTAGTATTATACTTACTTTGCTGTTTTCACATTTCTTAGTTCAGAAGCATAGAAATCGGAATTATTTTTGAAAAAAAATCGGAGCATAATGGAGTCGACTTCTGGCAGGTTTCTGCTGTCTGCTTTTACAAAATCGTTATCCATGGTTAAAACTACTTGACAGCAACGTAGACGTTGTAAAATATTGCGAAAATAATGGATATTATATTATGATAACCTGTATTTTGATAGCTTTACACAAGAAGGCAAACGATGTTCAAGATGTTTACCAGGCGGGTGACGTCATCATAAACCGGACCAATCAGGAGTGTTTTCTGTCACGTGACAAAAATGGCTAACAGATGGATTTTTAATTACGGATTTTTAAATAAATAATTAAATATTTTCACCTTACGTTAATAAATTACCATTTTTAAAGTGATAATATATACTGATGTCATTCATTGAAACTTTATTTTTATCATTGTCAAATAGCCTATTATCTGTACATAGTGTAAATGCGGAAAGTATCTCGGCAGATTCTCAAGTTTCTATTGAAGACGAATTCGATTTTAGTACCGCACTTGAGTAGCATTTTCAGCGTAGTGTATTTTTTGATTTACTTGTTCTTAAATTAATAAATTATTAAAATTCAATTACATGTAATAATTTTGTTTGTGTGCAATAAACAATTTTAAACTAAAATATGTCATTTAATTTTGTACCTACTTACCTCAGAGTTACAGCCAATCTTTCTGCGGGCGATATACTCTCTCGCATAAAAGTATCTTGATGTTTTAGTTCCTGGGATAATTTTTGGAGCAAGTTGTCGAATGTAGTTTTCTGCATTCTAAAATAATTGTAAAACTTGTCTTCATCTTCTCTCAATTGATTCTTGACAAGTGTATGAAACGCGCCATATTCCTCCCTTTTTTCTAAAATCGGATGTATCCAAAACCTTACTTCCCTTTTTTTTTCTATTTTCTTTTTCCTATATATGTAATAAGCAACTATAATCTTTTTTTTCGTAAGAAAATTCATGACGCAGCACGTCCTACACAGCCCGAGTAAAAAGCGCTACTAGCCAGTACTTACCAATGTCTCGCGCGGTGATTTTGCCGTATCATGTACAAGCTAGCACGTTTTTTCAACCGTACGGCTTACACACCGTACGTTTGAACAACCGTGTAATGGAAAAGAGGCCATAGATTATCTTGATGCACGATTGGATGTCAAAAAATGCATTCAATGTTTAAAGAACAATATCCAGATCTTGATGAAAAGTACAAATTTTACTTGCAATACTGTAAATACTTGCAATGAAAACTTTTCCCTCAGATTTGGTCGACCACAAGTCGACACATGTATAACTTGCGAAGAATTATCAACAAAAATAAAACAATCCAACTTATCAGAAAATGCAAAACGTTCAGTAGTAGGGGAGCGAGGGGCTTGATGTAACAGGGGTAAATAGTAACAGTGCTTTTTCACTAGGAATTTAAACTATATTGACGTATTACTTTGATTCGATATGACCGTTGACATGTCGCAACATGTTTCCCTAGTCAGTGTCCCGTCGGGTGGCTCTGTGAGTGGGTGAGTGCACGCGCTCCATTTTCGACAGGTAATGTATAATTTTACTTTCGTAAATTTTTGGTTGACTTGTTTATTATTGACTAATTTGAACTTTCTGTATTTCATTTGGTGTTGTAATTTACCTATGTATCATATTGTGTTATAGATTTCAAGATTATTTATTCAATTAAATAGTTAACATACAAAAAAAAATAAAAATTATGTCTTGGGGTTAGTTGTAACAAAATCTTGAGGCAAGTTGTAACATGTTACAAGTTGCCCCAATACTATTATTATGAAGTATGTTATTGCTGTATGTTATTTGTCATATTTTAATTATCTTATTTGTTGTTTTTTAGAATGAGAGAGTATAAAAGAAAGACAGAGCGGGCAACACAAAGCCAGGAGGTATACGAATTAGCTGCAGCTGAAGTTTTAGATAAAAATGTAGTATTCGGAATGCAAGTAAAAATTTTGGTTTATGTCACGTATCTCTGTACAGATACATTAAGAAAAAGAAGAATAATGAAAATCCAAAAGTTGGTTATGTCAAGCCTAGGCAAGTATTCACAGAAGAAGAAGAGGTTAAAATGTCTTCATATATCCTCAAGTGCGCTGAAATATATTTTGGATTACTTCCGATGGAAATAAGGAAACTAGCTTACGAATGTGCTGTGCAACTTAGTGCTAAAAATATTCCCCCTTCTTGGCATCTAAATAAAAGTGCTGGTCCTGATTGGTTCCAAAATTTCATGCGCAGAAATCCTCACCTGTCATTAAGGACTCCAGAAGCGACATCGATGAGCCGAGCTACATCATTTAATAGGACTAATGTTACAAGTTTCTTTGAAACATATCAACGCCTTTTCGAAAAATATGAATTTAGTGCTTCTCGAATATGGAACATAGATGAAACCGGAGTCACAACCGTTCAAAAACCAAAGAAAATTGTTGCTGCTCGTGGTCAAAAGCAAGTTGGCGCTATCACATCAGCTGAGAGAGGAACACTTGTAACACTTGCCTGTGCCGCCAACGCTGCAGGTAATTTTATTCCGCCAATGTTCATATTTCCTAGGCTTAAATACTCTGAAATGTTTATTCGCGGTGGACCTCCTGATTGCATCGGAGCTGGCAATTCTTCAGGGTGGATGACAGAAAAAGAATTTTGTATTTTTATGGACCATTTTATCAAACATTCGAGACCCACTAAAGAAGAGCCAGTTCTGTTGCTACTTGATAATCATTGCTCACATGTTAATATTGCAGTTGTCGAAAAAGCTAAGGAAAACAATGTTATCATGCTATCATTTCCCCCTCATTGCTCACACAATTTGCAACCTATGGACGTAGGAGTATATGGTCCATTCAAAAACTACGTTAATAGGGCCCAAACTGCGTGGATGCATAATAATCCGGGGAAAACGATGACAATATATGACATCCCAGGTGTAGTGAAGGAGTCTTTACAACTTGCCTTGAACCCTGCAAATATTATGAGTGGATTTAAAGCTTCTGGTATTTGGCCTTTAAATGCTGATATTTTTCAAGACAGTGACTATGCGCCCTCATTTGTGACCGACCGTCCAGATCCTGCTGGTCAATCAGCAAATGATGAAAATGTATCGTTGAATCTCCTAAATCCAGAACTGTTAGATTCGGTTCCTGAATTAGATATTAGCACGACAGAAATTATCCATCAAATTGAAACTGCAAATGAACCAACTCCTAGTTGCTCTGGTCAAAACCAATTTTCCCCATCGAAGATAAGACCTTTACCGAAGGCACCACCACGAAAAACAAATATGAACGGCAGGCGCATAAGAAAGTCCGCTGTTTTGACAGATACACCTGAAAAAGAAGCTTTGAGAGTTGAACATGAAGAAAGAATTAAGAAAAAACAGAAAATAAATGATAAAGATAAACAAAAACAAAAAGGAAAAGGCAAAGGTAAGGGTAAAAAATCAGCAAATAATAAAAATACTGTAGAAAGAGTTAAGAAAAGGGTTTTTAGTTCAGATTCAGAATCTGATGACTGGTATTGTTTAGTTTGCTATGAAAATTATAGGCATTCAAAAGGTGATTGGGTAGAATGTATTGTATGTAAAATGTGGGCACATCAGTTAATGATCCATAAAAGACGTGCCAAGAAGTTTTATAACAAAATTACATCAGTTCAAGATCTTTGTAAAGAACGAGATGATGTTGCAGCCATAACATTCTATTTTATGCAAAATCTACCATTGCCACACATATATACCTATACAAAACATTTTTTATTTACGGCAATTATGGGTTCACTGTTTTGGTATTAAGGATTTAAAAACAGGCAAATCGACATTTTACAGGTATCATGAAGGTATTGCTAACAAAGGAGCCAATGAGGTTTGTTCAATGTTGATGCATTATATAAAAAATAATATTGGGCCAAATATTAAGTATTTATATCTTTTTAGTTAGTAGTTAGTAGTTTCGAACTCCAGCTCAATATTTACAGTCGTAGAACTAAAAACTGAAAATGTTTTAGAATTTAAGAAATGGTGGCCAAATTTGTACAAAAAAACATGTTTGTAAGATTCAGTTATCTTATGGAAAAAAGTCCCAAAGGACCAGAAAAAGTCATTTGCTCCTTCGACATACATGAGTTTTCAGTATGATTCAGATAGAAAAGGAACTATCATAGCCGAGGAATATATTGATGGATTGACCAAACATTCGTTCTCATTAATAAAGAAATTAACAACTTCTATTTCACTTCCATCAACTAAAGCCTATGATTTGAAAGTGCGAATCAATAAAAAAAATAGATGATTTAAAACAAGTTGAAAATAGCATTCTGGAAGAGCATATGCCATTTTATAACAACATTTTTAGCTGGGCAACTGCAATTATTGAAAATAATCCAGATGAGAATGATGGAGAATATGACTATGTACCATAAAAATATTAAAAAATAACAAGTTAATATATATGTATTTTGAAGTGCAATTCTTAATTTTAAGCAATAAAAAATATGATTACTGCGATTGTTTTGTTTAAATTATATGTCACTAAACCTATTCCTTGCTAAAACAACATAAGTCAAGAATTGTTTTTCAGAAGTTTTTCATTATTTCTATTAATAAACTGTACTCACTCAAATACTAAACTAAACATTAAAAAGCCCTTTAAAACTCTTTTGTTTGTGTATGAAACAGTTTTTATTGATTTCTGAAAAATTATAATTCTGTGACTTATGAGATTTTTGAAATTACCGATTCAAATATATATGTATAAAGCACGTGGTATTTTATTAAACTTTCATTTATTGCAGATTCTTTTAAAGAAAATAATAAAGCCTTTTATTGATATCATAGAGAACAAAAATTTGTCCACTAATACGAACAAGGCCAAATTAAAAGCATGGACGGATATAACCGAAAAATTAGTACTCTTATGCTTTTTATTACATTTATTTTGTTAGAGCTTACTTCTATTCTATTTTCAGGTTTAACGGATTGAATTCGAGAAACCGAGACAAAAAACAAATCATGAATCAATGGAAGCTGACAAAGATAAATTCAAAAAAAGAATTATCACAGCATAGGAGAGATTCAACCAAAACTGGAGGGGGACCTCAACCCCCTTCTCCCTCTCCGGAAACTCTGGAATTGGTTGGTTTACTACCACAGGAGTTTGAAGTGGATACTAATAAATTTGATTGTGATGGTGTAACGGTATGTAAGTTTCTAATAATATGTGTCTAAATATATCTTTAATATAGATCTTTTATTAAAAATGATGTACATAATTTCTTCTAGAATACCACGGACAAGCCATCAGAAACATTAGTAATTGAGGAAATCAATACTATAAATAATGATAAGGTAGATTTCAGTAACAAATATTTTTATAGTAATGTTTTGTTTAATAACTGATTAGTTTTTTTTAGAGTAATGCAACACTTTTTGATCCACCCTGTGATCCACCACTTAAATCACCAAAGTTGAAAAAAAACACCGGTTAATCCATGTTATTATGATTACTTTGAGTTAGTTATCTTGTTTATGACTTTTGTAATTGTACAATAATTGTATTAATAGTACATTATTTCATCCCCAGAATACTCTTAACTTAGAAGAAAGTGATTTTATAAACAATGAAATTGAATTTTTTTCTATTTCTCAAAACTCCAGAGATTTGTAAAAAACACCTGTTAGTTTAATCAAGTATTATGTAGGGGGAAGTCCCCTAGCGCCGGACGGCACCTAACGCCGGACACTAGTACTATCTCGACAAGTTACAATGACGTCATTTAAAATTATAGAGGTAGGGAAGCGGGGGGGTCATAGCGATGCAGGATCACGCGACGCAGTTTGTCAGTGACGCCACTAGGCTCGGTGAGAGCGGTCGTTTAGTATTTCTGGCGATAAACCACTGCGTTACGTAAACTTTAAGTGAGTATTATGACTATTGTTTCATGTTTATTAGTTCTTTTTTATTTTCACTTAATATAGAATACTATAGTGATTAATAAATTACAAAAGTTTCAAATGATATTTAAACAGTTTTAGTGTGATGTTTGTAATTTTGAGAATTAACGGTCCCCTAGTACCGGACACAATAGTGTCCCTTAATATCGGACAATTTTCATGTCAGTTTTTCTTCTTGTTATTTAGGTTTCTCATTATAACTATTTATTTATTCATTGTTTTAGCGGATAAAAGAAAGAACACCAAAAAGATGTCACAAGGAAAAACAAAAGGAAAATGGGATAAGGAAGGCTTGCGAACTGCAATCGATAAGGTTTTGTCCAAGAAAATGGGTTTGAGGGAAGCTGCATCGCGGTACAATGTACCAAAAAGTACTCTTCACGACAAAATAATGGTATTGAAACGTGGTTAGGAAGTGACATTACATGCAAAGCTCGGAAGATTCACCAAAACCTTTACACCGGAGTATGAACAAGTTTTAGTAGACCATATAGAAGATTTGTCAAATAGATGTATGCCGCTAATGAAAAAAGAATTTCTAAAGTTAGCTTTCGACTTGGCTGAAAGTATGAAGATCCCACATCGCTTTAATAAAGAAAAGCAGGCTGCTGGTAAGCATTTTTATTACGATTTTCTGCAGAGACATTCGAACATTTCATTAAGAGTACCAGAGTCGACAAGCATAATGCGAGGCATAGGGTTTAATAAACCACAGGTAGATATCTTCTACAATAATCTTGAAAAGCTGATGACTCAACACAAATTCTCACCTTCCAATATCTACAATTGCGACGAGACTGGGATAAGCTGTGTGCATAAACATCAGAAAGTTCTTGCTCCTAAAGCGGTTCGCCAAGTCGGAAAGCTCACCTCGGCTGAGAGAGGCAAAAACATCACAATTTTGTTTTGTATGAGTGCCAACGGCCACTTTTTACCACCATATTTTATTTTTCCGAGACAAAGGATGAATGATCGTCTAATGATCAATGCTCCCGCTGAAAGCGTTGGTGTGGCCCAGCCAAAAGGGTGGATGAATAGCGATTTATTCTTGAAGTGGTTGCAGTTCTTTGAAAAATACTCGCACCCCACAGAAGACCACCCAGTTCTGCTTCTTCTGGATGGACATTGCAGCCACAAAACCCTTGCGGTTATAAATTTTTGTAGAGAACATAACATTCACTTGATAAGCTCACCTCCACACACAACTCACAAACTTCAGCCCTTAGACAGGACGTTCATGAAACCATTCAAAGATGCCTACAACCACCAGTGCGATTTGTGGATGAGAGCTAACGCTGGATCTCGCATAACAGATTATGATATTGCTGGACTGGTCAAGGAGGCATTTACAAAGGTAGCTCGCATGGATATTGCAGCATCAGGTTTTAAATGCACGGGAATTTTTCCATTTAATAGGCATCTGTTTTCTGAATTAGATTATTTGGCTGCAGATATGACAAATATACCAATTGAAGTGGCAGATGCTTCTTCTGACCAACCAAGTTGCAGTGAAATTTCCGTGCCGTCCACCGATTTAGCTTTAGCTGGTAGTTCATCTACAGTTGACGCTCAGGAATTTTCTAAAGATGTAGAAGCAGAAAACCCAACACATCCTTCTAAACAACCTATTAAGGAAACTGTCGTCAGCAATAACCAACCTTTAACTAGTTCACAACCAGATATTGTTCAAATTGTTCATAAACTGTCACCTTTGCCAAATGCTGCTGTAAAAAGAGCTGCTGCTCGGAAGAGAAAATGTGAAAAAAGTGAAATTTTGACATCTTCACCGTATAAAAAAGCTGCTACAGAAAAAGAAAATGAAAAAAATCTAAAAGACAAAAAGAAAGAAATTGGAGCTAAGTTTCAAACAGCAATCAAAGAAAAGGGAAAACGAACCAAAGGTCTGAAATCCAAAGGAAAGAGTGGTAGTAACCCCAAAGAAAGAGAACCATTGACTGAAATGCAAAACACAGAAAGTACAACTTGCGTAGTGTGTTTGGAAGACCACAATGAAGACTGGATACAATGCTCTAGCTGCCAAGGATGGGCTCATGAGGCATTCCCGAAAGTGGGGATGCTTATATTTGTGATAGATGCACAATGTTTTAATATTGTCCGGCGCTTGGGGTTTACATTAAGTCCGTCCGGTACTAGGTGCCAGTGACGAAGAATCCCTAATTTTTTACCAAAAGATAATTAAAGTTCCTAATTATGTTAAGACAAAAAGTACTGCATCGTTGATTTATTTTGATTTTATATTTTGTTGACCTATTGTATTCATGATTAAAGTTTAAATTTTCTTATTAAATTTGGTATTATTTCAAAAAAACCTTAAGTGTCCGCCACTGGGGGACTTCCCCCTACATTAACCCTAGATCACTAATCATTAGTCCCACAGACTACTGCGCCCCGACGCAATCGACATCTAAGTTTGTTCCCGACCCTCCCCCGCCCGGCCCGCTTTAGTACTTTTCTCAGGTAACAAATTAGTGACCCATGCGTACTCATCGCGTGCGCATGTCAACTAAGTCAGGAGATTTTGCGAAATATTAGTCTCTTAGACTAATGTGTAGTGACTACGTAAGGAAATTGAACGAAGGTATGTTTCGCATTTTTATTTTATTATTTTATTTGTGTAAGTAAAAAATACTTTAAATTTATTTTTCATATCCTAAATATATTGAGAATACGTATATTAAATTAAATAATGATTAATTGAAATATTTTCTCTTATTTTATGGTTAATATTTTTTACTGATCATGATTTTTTTTTGCAGATGGATTTAACAGGAGACCATCAAAAAATTTCAGAAATTTAAAGACAATCAGACAGCGAGAGTGATGAAGAATGTCAGCTGCAACATTCAGACACTGAAAGCGAAGATAATGTGCAGGAAGAGGTTCATATATTTACAGACGAAAGTGAGGTGGAGTCGCAGTATTCTTCTGACGAAGAAGTGAGCGTTGTCAGGCATAATCGGAACAGAAATTACATAATACGAGGTGTGTTCAAAAAGTATCGCGAATTTTGAATTTTCGCGGGTTACGTATATTCGAATTTCAATTTTTTTGTGGCGTTATGTTGGTACTCATGTCTCTCACTTATGCCGACAACCTCGGCCATTTTGAATGTTCACTTAATTGTTGACAGCTGCTTTGCTTGCACGTGTTTTGGATCGTCTTCGATTTTTACCCATTCAAAAAAATGGATCAAAGAACGTGTATCAAATTTTGTGTGAAAAACGAAATTAAGTGCGCGGATGCATTCCGAATGTTGACTGTGGCATACGGAGAAGCTACCTTGGACCGAAGCAACGTTTATCGGTGGTACAAAATGTTCTCAGAAGGCCGAGAAGATGTGAACGACGAAGAGCGTGCCGGACGCCCGAGCACTTCAACAACAGACGAAAAAATTAATGAAGTGGAGAAAATGGTATTGGCCAATCGTCGAATCACCATTAGAGAAGTTGCTGAGGACCTAGACATATCGATTGGCTCGTGCCATTCGATTTTTATCAATGATTTGGGCATGAGACGGGTCGCCGCGAAATTCGTACCAAAATTGCTCAATTGCGACCAAAAACAACATCGCATGAACATTGCTAATGAGATGTTGGACTCTGTCCGCGACGACCCAAATTTGCTCCAGAGGGTCATAACTGGTGACGAATCGTGGGTTTATGGTTATGACGTGGAAACCAAAGCTCAATCATCTCAATGGAAGCTGCCGCACGAACCAAGACCGAAAAAAGCGCGCCAAGTTCGGTCGAATGTGAAAGTTTTGCTGACAGTTTTCTTCGATTGCAGGGGCGTGGTGCATCATGAGTTCTTGCCACAGGGTAGAACGGTCAATAAGGTTTATTACCTGCAAGTTATGCGCAATTTGCGCGAAGCAATCCGCCAGAAACGCCCGGTTTTGTGGAAGAACAAAAATTGGCTTTTGCACCACGATAACGCCCCTGCTCACACATCGTTGCTTGTGCGCGACTTTTTGGCCAAAAACAACACACTAATGATGCCGCAGCCACCGTATTCCCCAGATCTGGCCCCCTGTGACTTTTTCTTGTTCCCTAAACTGAAGAGGCCCATGAAAGGACGACGTTATGCTACACTTGACGAGATAAAGACAGCATCGAAGGAGGAGCTGAACAAGATAAAAAAAAATGATTTTTTGAAGTGCTTCGAAGATTGGAAAAACCGTTGGCACAAGTGTATAATATCTCATGGGGATTACTTTGAAGGGGACAAAATAGATATTCATGAATAAATAAATAATTTTTGAAAAAACACAAAATTCGCGATACTTTTTGAACACACCTCGTAGTCTGATTCAGACAATGAGCCTCCTCAAAGAGCATCGTCAAGTCATCTGTTAACATTATCTTCACGCCATACATTTGTCATACATCCAGGTAAAAACTACATTTACGGGAAAAATAAATATAAGTGGATGACCAATCCAAGGGCCCAAGAACTCGTACATTAGCTCGTAATATTATTCATTTTATACCTGGTCCTGTAAATGGAGCGATGGATATTACTAAGGCAACTTCGATATTCAAAGTATTTTTAACTGATGAAATGCTTGACCAGATTGTCACTTACACAAACGCTGAAATTGATTTAAGGCATTAGGCCACCCTAGAATTTTCGAAAAATCTATTTTTTTTGTCGTAAAGGGTCCCCTAAGGCCTCAAGAATGATGTCCCAAAAGATTATGGCCGACAAAAATCTTTAAGTACTCCGTTTTCGAGTTTTAGTACAAGGGTCGTCTGGTCCGAAGCGAGTCACTTTTGTTAGCGCTAGCAAGAAGGTCCGTTAGATGATTAGAGCAGGTATACGGCAGATGTTATTAGAAATATTTATTGCCTGACTGTTTTGTTGTATTAATTTGCTTTTGCAATGAGTGACGGAGTGTATAGTGGGAAGAAAGGGACAAAAACGTCGGTTTCGTCCGCCAGGAGACCATCGATATCTCGTCGAAGACCGTTGAATCGGCATGAGGTAGAAGCACCAGACGATTTGAACGTCAGTTCATCGGCAAAAAAACTGAAGCAGTGGGAAGATTTATACGATATCGAAGTGAATCCAGCGTTTGGTTATCGTTTAATCAACTTCATTGCAGTTTTTTCGGCTATCTCCGACGTTGTCGTTTGTAAAATATGCCAATCGAAAGTAAAATTTACTGAAAGCAGTAAGCGTGGTTTGGGATTCAAACTTGTAGTGTCCTGTAAAAAGTGTAAGAAGACTGAGATACCGAGTTGTCCACTTGTTGAGAAAGGCTACGAAATCAACCGTAGAATAATAATTGCCATGAGATTGCTTGGAGTCGGCTGGCACGGAATCAGAAAATTCTGTGCATTTATGGAATTACCTCGAACTACCTTTAACTCATTTTACGATAAGGTTGTCAAAAAAATGAACACTGTAACCAATTTAGTTTGCAAGAATAGTATGATGAGAGCTGCGAAAGAAGAAAAAACCATTTCGATTGAAAACGGAGAAAATGGAATTGTTGTGTCAGGCGATGGTTCGTGGAGAAAACGTGGATTTACGTCTCTGTATGGGATAGTGACTCTTATTGGCTATAACTTTGGAAAAATCGTTGATAGTGTAGTGAAATCAAAAAACTGTAAGGCGTGAGAGCATTGGTCTAAAAAAAAAAGATTCCGATGAATATGCGGAGTGGGCAGAAAGTCATGTAGGAGAGGAGAATGCGCTGTGAATCACGATGGATCGGCAGGAAAAATGGAAGTCGATGCAGTTGTTGAGATGCGCCGCTCTGAAATTTTGCATCAGGTCAAATACTCTCACTACATTGGTGATTTGAAGACTTTTAAAGGAATTACAGATGCTAAGCCATATGAAAATCTCACAGTTCTCAAGAAAGAGTGTATTGATGACGTGCAAAAGCGAATGGGTACCCGACTACGTAATTCAAAAAAAAGACAAAAGGTCTCGGTGGAAGAGGAAAACTGACTGATGAGTTATCTATTTATTATGATAGCTGATGGATTAGAGATTCGTCGAAATAGTGGTTCAGTCGAGAACCAGACCAACTTATGAAGAACTGACCAATCAAAATCATTTAACTCGATGCATCGGCGGTTATACGCAAAACAACAATGAAAGTTTTAATTCGACTGTGTGGACATTGGCTCCGAAAAATATTTCAAGTGGAAAAATAGTATTGGATGTGGCTACGGAAATTGCAGTTTGTGTGTTCAATGATGTATTTTCTTCAATTCTACACATAATGGAGGCAATGGGTTTGGAAATCGGCTTGAACAGCTACGAAACGTGTATGGAAATAGACAAACAGCGCATAAGGCTTGCAGAGAGATCGCTATCTGACCGGGTGAAAGAGGCCAGAATCGCTGCAAGAGCAAGTAGAAAGGTTAACACGTTGACGGACAGTACCGCCCGTAGGCGTCAAACTAGCTATAAGTGATACGACAGTACGCTCACCGACGTTCAAGATTTTACTTGCATAAAATCAGTACGCCTCATGACGTATATTTTTCTAGGCAATCATAAGAAAGGGCATGTTGTACTGTCATCAAAGACAAAATTTCGAGTTTGTACTGACACCACACAATGTTCAAAAATTAATTCAAAACTAAGTACCTTCACACACACATCCATATTTTATAGTCCCTTCCATACGCACACTACGCCCGTAGGCGTCGTATTTTCAAACGAACTGACCAGTACTGCGCCGCTGTGGTGCGCCGACAAGTCGTTACGTGATTTCGCGCGCAATTATTTTTTCTAATGTAAGTATTGTTTGTTTTCAATGTAATTCTATTATTTTATGAGTTCAAAATACTAATGCAAGTGTAGTTGCATATCCAAATAACTTATTTATGTTGCTAATATATGTTTTGAACACGTTTTTATTATATTAATTCCGAAACAAATATTTTTGCAGATGCAGTCTCATGATCCGTATGATAAAGAACAAAAGCGGCTTCAGGATCTATTTGACGAAGCTTCTACTCCTGAATCGAGTCAAGACCCCTTTGAGGATGATGGAGAATTCGGATCAGACTTAGATTACCAACCATCTAATGTGGAATCTTCTAATTCCGAGGATGAAGCACAAACATCTCGAATAAGATTCAATCGAGGTAGAACAGCTGCAGTATCTTCCGGTGAGTCTACATCTTCTTCATCTAGTGATGCAGATGACTCCGAAGAAAGTCATAATGAGGCCACGCAAACTTTTGATATCCCTATAAGTGTGGAACCCGCCCCGTTATCATCTGGTACGCTTATAAATGACGAAGAGTCTCCTAATCCGTATCAAGTCAACTCTGATCAGCCAAACCCTACCATTAGCACTCCCAGAGACGACATACCTCTTCCAGAAGAGTCATGGTCTTCCACAATTGCTGATTTACCAGATTTCAATTTTGATAGCTCTCAATGTGGTATTACTGTAAATGTTGATGACATGAACGGAGTTCTTGAGTTTTTTCACCTTGTATTCCCACAAAATTACATAGAATATCTGGTAAGCTGTACCAACAACTATGGGAATGCTCTATGCAATAGTAGTAGGCCTCACACCAGGCATAGCCGCAAAATGGTATATCGAGAGGTCACTTCTGAAGAGATGATGAAATTTCTTGGACTTAGCCTTCTCCAAGGTCATATAAAATGTCCCAAACAAAGAAATATTTTTTCATTATCTAATCCCCTATATTACCACCCCATATTTAGCTACATATTGTCAGGACGAAGATATGAACAAATTCTACGCTGTATTTATGTAGCTGAATTGGAAGCAAAAGGAGAAAACAAGATCGTGAAATTCATTGATATGATGACACTAAACTTTCGTAAAATATACAATGCTACCAAAGAACTCTCATTGGACGAGTCACTTCTTCTGTTTAGGGGTCGTTTACACTTTCGCCAATACATTAAGTCTAAAAAAGCCCGCTATGGCATCAAATTTTATGAACTCACCACACATGATGGCTATGTGCTAAATATAAAGATGTACTCGGGAAAGGAAACAACAGAACAAAGCATCAATGAAACCGAGTCTAAGACGGAAAAACTAGTAATGAGATTAATGCGCCCATACTTGCTACGTGGTCATCATCTTTTTATGGACAATTTTTATAATTCCGTGAATTTATCACAGAAATTGATCGATTTGAAAACCCACTGCACCGGAACCTTACGTTCAAATCGTAAAGGAAATCCAGCTTATATTATAAAGAAAAAACTGAACAGAGGTGAGCATGTATGGGCACGCAAATCTAAGGTTTATGTCTCAAAGTGAAAGGATAAACGGCCAGTAATGATGATTACCATTGGCCAACATCCTTCGATTGTTGAAGTGAGAAATAGATTTGGCAAGACAAGACTGAAACCTGCAGAAGTGGAGCTTTATAACAAGTACATGTCGGGCATTGATAGGGCCGATCAAATGATTTCTTATTATTCATGTCCCCGAAAAACTATTAGATGGTACAAAAAGGTATTTTTTCATTTTCTGGATATTGCGGTGTGGAATGCCTATTTCCTATTCAAAAAATATAAGAAAAACAATGCCTCTACGTATCATTATATAAATTACCGCGAAGAATTGATCAAAATGATGATAGGGATAAATGATCGAAATATCAAGGCGACAGACATGGTCAATCAAGGCAGCATTTATGATAACAGACGATTCCGATCAAGTAACTCATCTGCTAGTCAGTCGGTCAAGAGTTCTGCAACTGAAAATATCATGACTGGTCACTGGCCCGAACAAATATTATCACGACCCGGTACAGCCAAAAAGTTTGCTTTCCTGAAGTGCAAAGTTTGCACAAAAAAAAATATTCGAAAGGAAACGAGCTATCGCTGCAAAGGATGCCCAGATAAACCCCCATTGTGCCCATCATGCTTTAAAGCCTATCATAATAATTTAAGTCTTGACAATAATTAATTTTACATTATGAAACTGATTAAGACTGTTTAAGACTGATTAGAATAATATTATGTTGATTTTGAGAAGATTTCATTTTATTTAGATCATTTAATAATTTTGTGCCATTGCTGCATTATGGTGATTATACAGATATAACTGAAATTGTGAGAATTTGGATATTTTAATAAATAAACTTAATTTCATGTGATTAAAGATTCGATTTATTAATTTACCACTACTCAAACATTGACGCCTGTAGGCGTAAGTGCACAGCGCACATAACTTACGACATAAAATATGACACTACGGATATAGGCGTTTACGTCTCAGGACGTACTGTCATATTGCTACAGAAAATATATAAACTATATGCCAGTACGCCTTACGACGTTTACGTCTATATGGGTTCTGTCATATCATGTATTATGAAAATAGTTGTGTTGCGACACTACGCCTACAGGCAATATATGAAAAATAGTACTGTCTTGGCACCCGCAAGCTATGAAAGAGTACTGTCCGTCAACGTGTTAAGTGCGAGCAGGAACATGATCTGGAAGGCCATTTGTATGGTGCAGGCATCGCAGATTAAAGGTATTGCAAAATCATCCATGATTTTCTGCTACTCAAAACTTTGAACGCGTTTATCTCAAAATTACTTTTTGGAGTTGGCCGGAAAGATTACTATACAGACAATTTGCAACTGATCGACTTGAAATTGAAAAGATATCTTCGAAAATACATTGTCTATAGAAGTACGTAAGATTTTTTTTATTATAATGCATAGTTCATTTGTTATTATCTGACGATTTTTTAGGCAAATTCCTCACTTTCCACTTTAGAAGTACGCCATTTTGTCAAAAATCAATATATCGAAAAAAATCCTACGTACTTCTTTAGCTTATAGTATGTATAATCGAAAAAATTCAGCCCCTAATCATGATTCATTAAATTACACGAGCTGTTCTTCCGGCCGTGGAGCAATGAAAAAAAAAGACGTCGTCGCAAAAACGCTGTACCGCCACCATTTTTAAATAAATTACCGTAAAAAAAATATTGTATGCAGTTAATGATATGTATAATGAAGCCCCATTTGTGTAATCTCGATTTATTTCGTAATATTTCTGGAAAAAATTCCCGAAAAAGCCTATTTTTTGCGGCGTCAAGGGTGGCCTAAGGCCTTAAAAATGACGAATACAAACAGCTATCTCATACAATTTCTCACACAACTAGCAATGAGATAAGAGCTTTGATTGGACTGCTTTTTCAATCAGCTGTTGTTAAGAGCAACCACTTGCCAACTAGAGTTCTGTTTGACACAAAGAAAAGTGGAAGTATTTTTAAAGCTGTAATGAGTGCCGAGAGATTTGATTTCTTACTAAGATGCTGCCGATTTGATGATAGGGCTACCACAAAAGAAAGAAAAGCGTAGGATAAATTTGCTCCAATTAGAGAATTTTGGGAAAACTTCATTAATAATTGTAGAAACTCTTACAAACCTAGTTCTTATGTAACTATCGATTATCGAGAAGTATTTTTAAAGCTGTAATGAGTGCCGAGAGATTTGATTTCTTACTAAGATGCTGCCGATTTGATGATAGGGCTACCACAAAAGAATGAAAAGCGTAGGATAAATTTGCTCCAATTAGAGAATTTTGGGAAAACTTCATTAATAATTGTAGAAACTCTTACAAACCTAGTTCTTATGTAACTATCGATGAGCAATTAGTTGGCTTTCGGGGTCGTTGTCCTTTTCTGATGTATATGCCCAATAAGGCCAACAAATATGGAATAAAAATTGTCATGGTTGCTGATTCTAATTCTAAATATGTTTTTAATGCTATGCCATATTTAGGTAAAGGAACAAATAGTGGTAGCATACCATTAGCAACATATTTTGTAAAACAGCTTTGTGAGCCTTTGAATGGGACAAACAGGAACTTAACTATGGACAATTGGTTTACATCAGTTCCACTAGCTTCAGAATTATTCAAATCTCCTTACAAACTAAAAATGGTCGAAACACTGCGTAGCAATAAACGAGAAATGCCAATAGAGATGAAAAATTCTAAAAAAAGAAATATTGGTACCTCCATGTTTGCCTTCAACACTGAAAAAATGTTAGTTTCATATAAAGCTAAATCTAACAAATTGGTTTATTTACTTTCCACTGCTCATGATCAGCCAGATATCAACTCAGATTTCAAAAAAACAGAAGTTATTCATTTTTACAATAGAACAAAGGGCGCAGTTGACACAGTGGACCAGATGTGCGCCACTATGAGTTGCAATCGTAAGACTAATAGATGGCCATTTTGTATATTTTATAATATCCTTAACCTATGTATGGTAAATATGTACGTTGTTTGTTTCTAATATGATAAAACTACGGCAAAAGCCATTAAAACGTAAAGATTTTGTTCAAGAATTAGTAGATGAACTTTGTGACCCGTGCTTACATGAACGGTTTAATACTGTGACTTTAAGGCGAGATATAAGAGCAATTATAAAAAGTCACTTAAAAATTAAAGATGATGTGCCAAGTACGTCTCAATCTCAACCGAATAAACGAAAAATTGTTTTTTGAAAATTCGCGCCTATTGTCCATATCAGAAGCACAGGATGACAAAATTTGCATGTCACTACTGCGGTAAAGCGATTTGTGGAGAACATACTGTTCAAATTTGTAACGAGTGCGTAGAATAAGTTTTTCTTATCTCTTTTTATATTTTCTGTTAGAATAGAAGATATTCTTTGGTTTGGTGTAACTTTTGAGTAATAAAGATTACTAACAAAAAAAATATTGAGTTTTATTTTGTTAGTTTGTGAGACTAATGTGTAGTAATTGTGTTACTCGAAAATAAGTGTAGTGACCTAGGGTTAAATATGTGATATTATTTGTTGCAGGCATCAAAGAAACATGATTTCAAGTTTACAAAAGCATCTTATGATGATATGCATCACTTTAGACAGTTAGAGAGTTAAAGATTGCAAAAAGAGCATGAACTTCGAATAAAACATTTAGCAAAAGTGATCAGCACTCAGCAGAAGAACATGAGCAGATTATGATTAATTTAAAATTGCAGCAAAAAATCTTAGAAAAAAATTTGCGGCAGTTAAATAGTTATTTTTTATACTAACTTCAAAAATTATCTTCAATAAACACAGCTCTAACTGCAGCCCCTATTATCCCCCAGTATTATCTAAATCATCCCCGTTAAAATTCTCTTCCTTTATTTTAATGGCTATATTGTGCAGAACGACTAAAGCCACTCTGTACATCTTTGTGTTCTCTAAGGATGTTCTAAAGCCTGTCTGTAAACACAAAAATCTCCTTTTCTATACACCAAAACATCTCTCTACTGTGTTCCGAGTGCGAGTATGGGCATAATTATACCTTTCTTTTTTAATTGTAGTTGGTGATAAGATTGGAGTAAATAAATAAGGTGTGCAAGCATATCCCGAGTCACCCAATAGTCTTCCATGGAATTGGCCATCCTCCATGTGATGTTATAAGAGGCTTTCATTGAAAATTCTTGAATAATGTGTTTTCGACGTCAACGAGCGACAATATTATTTATTCTTAAATGACTATTGCAGACCACCTACAAACCAAATCAATAATTAAGAATGAAGTATAATTAATTATGTCACAAACACCTGTTGTTACCTGAACATTCAATGAACTATATCCTTTACGATTAATGTAAAACTGCCATTTCCTTCTTCCTTGGGTCCTTGTATTTTAGGTATTTTGATGTGTGTGCAATCTATAGCACCAATGACACTTTTAAATCCAGCTATACATTCAAATTTTTATAAACATTTCAGCTGTTCATTCAATGTTATAGGCGTTTTTAACATATTCAAATCTTTTCTCCAGTATTGCCAAAGCGATTTGTCTGCAAATTTTCGTAACAGACTGCTGAGACAGACCATGAAATTCCTAATTAATAAACACAAGGTACTTTCGTATAGATAGGTTTTATGCGGTGTAAACTTTTGTCCAAAGTTTAGCATAACAAATATAAATTATGACTTACTTGGTTACGGCCCCAATATCTCAGGGCTGTTAGTATCTGGAGAACAGAAGATAAGCCGCCATCACGTTTGTCCACTGCTATATTACTACCAAACAATTGGTCTAAAAAAAAACGGCATTTTTGGAAAAGCGATATTAATTGTGAAACTCTTCGTCATTATAGATATTAAAAGGATTTCTTCTAGTTTTAAATACTTTTGGTTGTTTAGTAAGTTGTTGCATTTGATTTATCACTTCATCATTCAATGATTTCTTCTACATCTTTTACTGCTCTTACAGCCATTTTATTTAACATGTTCTCTGTTGACGCGGTCAGTGCTGACCGACAGTGAAGTTTCTGTTTAGGCCTATTAAATTTTTTAAATCTGTATAAAATTACTAATTTTTTTTGCTTATATGCTTTTATCTTTTATTCAAATGTTACTTAGTAATAACAAAATTCAATTTGAGCCAGTATTTATGGAAATAATTAACGTCAGACAGCATTGACCGACACGGCCTACAGTGAAAAAAAAACGGTTGACCGTTATAGGGGGCCGCGCGGGTCGCGGTGCGCTCCCCCGCGTTCGTTTGCGCTTGCAGTTGCCGTCCGTATCTTGAAAAGACACGCCGTGCTGTGCTTTTAAATTTAATATTCGTTACTACTATAGTGTATTTATTGGGTATCACTATAGTATATTTATAGTGTATTTCATTGGTTTATTTGTTATCACTATGGATGAAATTGACGATTTTGAAATTACGCAAGATACGAGGTGTGTTCAAAAAGTATCGCGAATTTTGAATTTTCGCGGGTTACGTATATTCGAATTTCAATTTTTTTGTGGCGTTATGTTGGTACTCATGTCTCTCACTTATGCCGACAACCTCGGCCATTTTGAATGTTCACTTAATTGTTGACAGCTGCTTTGCTTGCACGTGTTTTGGATCGTCTTCGATTTTTACCCATTCCAAAAAATGGATCAAAGAACGTGTATCAAATTTTGTGTGAAAAACGAAATTAAGTGCGCGGATGCATTCCGAATGTTGACTGTGGCATACGGAGAAGCTACCTTGGACCGAAGCAACGTTTATCGGTGGTACAAAATGTTCTCAGAAGGCCGAGAAGATGTGAACGACGAAGAGCGTGCCGGACGCCCGAGCACTTCAACAACAGACGAAAAAATTAATGAAGTGGAGAAAATGGTATTGGCCAATCGTCGAATCACCATTAGAGAAGTTGCTGAGGACCTAGACATATCGATTGGCTCGTGCCATTCGATTTTTATCAATGATTTGGGCATGAGACGGGTCGCCGCGAAATTCGTACCAAAATTGCTCAATTGCGACCAAAAACAGCATCGCATGAACATTGCTAATGAGATGTTGGACTCTGTCCGCGACGACCCAAATTTGCTCCAGAGGGTCATAACTGGTGACGAATCGTGGGTTTATGGTTATGACGTGGAAACCAAAGCTCAATCATCTCAATGGAAGCTGACGCACGAACCAAGACCGAAAAAAGCGCGCCAAGTTCGGTCGAATGTGAAAGTTTTGCTGACAGTTTTCTTCGATTGCAGGGGCGTGGTGCATCATGAGTTCTTGCCACAGGGTAGAACGGTCAATAAGGTTTATTACCTGCAAGTTATGCGCAATTTGCGCGAAGCAATCCGCCAGAAACGCCCGGTTTTGTGGAAGAACTAAAATTGGCTTTTGCACCACGATAACGCCCCTGCTCACACATCGTTGCTTGTGCGCGACTTTTTGGCCAAAAACAACACACTAATGATGCCGCAGCCACCGTATTCCCCAGATCTGGCCCCCTGTGACTTTTCTTGTTCCCTAAACTGAAGAGGCCCATGAAAGGACGACGTTATGCTACACTTGACGAGATAAAGACGGCATCGAAGGAGGAGCTGAACAAGATAAAAAAAAATGATTTTTTGAAGTGCTTCGAAGATTGGAAAAACCGTTGGCACAAGTGTATAATATCTCATGGGGATTACTTTGAAGGGGACAAAATAGATATTCATGAATAAATAAATAATTTTTGAAAAAACACAAAATTCGCGATACTTTTTGAACACACCTCGTATCTTACAACAAATAGATAATATAGAAATAGATCTTCTCGACAAAATTTTAAACCTAAATATCAGTGATGATGAAGAAAATATTCTGTATGAAGAATAAACGTTTGCGGGTCATGTCTACAAGTGAGGGTGGTGAGTGAAGCCGAAATTAATGCCGCAATGCAAGATTTACAAGCTACTTCATAGTCTAAGTGGACAGATCCCAAAGGTAATCAGCGGCATATAATTCCCTTTACTGAATGTTGTGGCATGCCGGTTTCTATACGTACTTCAATGATTAATAAATCTCCAGCTGATTTTTAGGCACTTTTGGTAACGGATAGCCTTTTACAAGAAATCGTTGAATGTACTAATGCTTTCGCAATAACTAAGATAAGTAACACTAATGAAGCTTCAAAAAATGCAAGAATTCGCTTATGGTCTGAAACTAACCTTTCTGAGATAAAACATTTTTTCAGCTTGATTTTGTACATGGGTTTGGTAAAGCTTCCGAAACTTGCTGATTATTGGTCCACAGATGAAATTATTGGCCAAAATTTTCCTCGATCTGTAATGTCTAGAAATAGATTTGAGCTGATCTTTCAAATGATCCACTTTTCCCAAGATGATGAAAGTAACAAATCAGACTTCGACTTCACCGCAATTAACACTTACTGGATATACTGAATGTCAATTTTAAAAATAATTTTATCCCCAGTCAAGACATATGCGTGGATGAGAGCATGGTTCCGTTTAGAGGACGCTTGCTATTTCGCCAGTATAATAAGCTAAAACGTCATAAGTACGGGATCAAACTTTTTAAACTGTGTACCCAACCTGGTTATACATTTAAAATAAATATATATGCTGGTAAAAAAAAACGAAGAACTGAATGTCACGCCTCAAAGAGTTGTAATGAAACCTTGCCAAGACTTACTTAATAAAGGACATTCGTTATACACAGATAACTGTGTTCCAATTAGATGTGTTTCATTTTCCAGGAGTTCTCTGGCTGAGGGTATACTCGTGTACCCTTAGCCAGAGAACTCCTGGAAAATGAAACACATCTAATTGGAACTTTACGAAAAAATAGGAAGCATTTTCCTAAGGTTGTCGTTTCTACGAAGCTGAAAAAAGGCCAGTTTATAGCGAAAGAAAGTGAGGATGGGATAACTGTTTTACGATAGAAAGATAAACGGGATGTATTACTACTTTCAACAAAACATTCAACACGATTTGTTTCCGTTACCAAAAATAATAAAACCACGATGAAACCGGCTATTGTTGTAGATTATAACAAGGCAAAAGGTGCAGTGGATTTAGCTGATCAAATGGCAGCATATCAAACTCCATTAAGAAAGTCCCTAAAATGGTATAAAAAACTGGCATTTGACCTTATTTTGAATGTCGCAATGGTAAACGCTCTAGTTTTGTATAAAAGCGTTACAAATAAGTCTATACCTATAGTAGATTTTAGAAAAGAAATTCTAAAAAGTTTTCGTCAAAACCTTCGATCCCTAGAGCACCTTCGGGCCGAACAAGAAGAAAGCACGAACTTCTGAAAAAAGCAGGCCCTTCTTTACTTCTTTGAAGGTGCGTCTATCTTGTGTAGAATGTTACAAAAAAAATGTGTCAACATTTGGTCGTGTAATAGGGGGAAACAAGACCAAAAAAGTACCTACTTTCTGTAATGCTTGCCCAGACAAACCATTTCTATGTATTGAGTGTTTCGCCAACGTTCATATAAAATTTTATATGCCTTTTTCATTACTGTTCCTTTTTATAAGTCTATTTGTTATCGTTTTTTCTGCCAAAATGTTAGCTTTAATTTTCATTAAGGTTTAATTTTTTTTCTGTGGATTTTTCAATAAATTTCTTTGTATATAATAATAAATTGTTGTTTTACTTTCAAAGTCCTAAAATATTTCCAAAACCAACTTAATATGGAGAAACTAGTGGGCCACGCGGGTCAATTAATATACAATTTAGTTTAAGAGCACTAACGGTCTGTAAGAACGAAATGAAAACTCTCGTAAAACGCGGTCATCATTGACTGACGCGGCTTGAACTGAAAGTCTATATTGCACCCCCGGTGCAACACTGTCACTTTTGTAAAAAAAGCAAAAATGAGTTATGTATGTAGTAATTGTCCTAAAGCACTTCTCTACTCGGTGCGATAACGTTACTTTTGTAGTACGCATAGTTTCCGTATGAGGGCGTGAGTGTCATTATGGTTTTGGCGCGAATCACGGCGTCGCTTGGAGCATCATCGTTTCATCGGTCAGTTGTGCGCGGTCCCCCCGCTAACGTAAAAGTGTTGTGGAGCTACACTGTTACTAAGGTAATTGACACATAATTATTTTTTTATTTTGGATCAATAACGACCTAAGATACAGTTGTGACATTATTTCTCCAATATTTAAATATTTTAAAAGTTTATTTTTGTACTACAATGACCTTTGTTGATAAATGACGTTGTTTCTCCAAATCCTTGCGTTTTTAATTAAATGTGTCACACAATTCACACAAATCAATGAATAATTTATTTATTTCGATTCTTTTTTCTTTGTTTTAGTTGTTTCTTAAATGAAATAAAATGCTGTCTCGGGGAAAAAAACTGGTATTAATGGCCCGTCCAACGTCACCCATTGAAAGTATCGAATCCATCGAATCTTCAGTGCCACCTTCTCATATCAATCAAGATGGTAGTAGCTCTCTTTCACTAACTCTACGCTCCCTATCTAGTAATGCTGTTATTGACAACGAACACCCAATATTACCCATTGAACAAAATGAACCCATGGAATCTTCAGTTCCACCTACTAATATCAATCAAGCCGGCAGTAACTCTCTTTTACCATCTATAAACTCCCCCTCTATTAGTACTGTTATTGACAAAACTTCTACAGAAGATCAGGAATCTGGACATCTAACTGGTGACTACTCTAGTACTGATTCAAGTGACGATTTCAAGCCCTCATCTAGTTCGTGTTCATCCTCAAATAGTTCCTCCAGTTCAAGTAGTTCATCTAGTGATAGTAGCTCTGAGAATGAGGCTGCTGATGATCCAGAACCAACATCACCTCCAAAAAACAAAGGAAAAAAGCGTACTCGTAATCCTCAGAGCTGGAAAAAAAAATATAGCAAAAAAGTTTAGGAATTCCGGTAATGAATATCGATCACTTAAGACTGGCAAAACAGTTCAGGCTAGAAAAATTGGTCCTTCTTGTTCAGAAAAGTGCCGGCTGGCCTGTTCTTCTAATTTTAGCCAAGAAAAAAGGATTGAAATATTCAAT
Organism: Dione vanillae; assembly: GCA_037178615.1. Lineage (NCBI taxonomy): Eukaryota > Metazoa > Arthropoda > Insecta > Lepidoptera > Nymphalidae > Dione > Dione vanillae. The sequence goes on from JAZFAU010000342.1 coordinate 37,982, forward strand.
TCTTATTGGGGGCTAGGCAGCGTAGAAAGACATCGTGATTTTTTGAATTCCTGCATCAGACCACTGGAAATTGCAAGCCGGCGTATTAAAACGAATCGTCGGTACCCAAGACAAGGTAACTCTGCATTTTATTTACTCAATGACGGTCATTCAGTCCGGGTTTGCAAAACATTTTTAATAAACACCTTGGGCATTTCACCAAGAACGATACGAACTGTCATTGATGCCAAAAAACTGAATGATGGTATCATTCCTGAAGACCACCGAGGCAAACACGGAAAGCAATGCAAATTGGACAATGAAATGATAAAAGCCGTCAAAGACCATATCGAATCTATTCCGAAAGTAGAAAGCCACTATCTGAGGGCAAACACAAGTAGACTTTTTATTGATGGTGGCTTGACTATTGCAGAATTACACAGAAACAATAAGGAAGTACAGAACCAAAATAATAAGCCAGCTGTTAACTACGACGCCTATCAACGCATTTTTAATCACGATTTTAATATTGGCTTTTTTAGACCGAAGAAAGATCTTTGTGACCAATGCGTTGCATACGAAAATGCTCCAGAACAAGAAAAAGTAAAATTATACCCCAGGTACAAGGCTCACCAAGAAGAAAAGAGTTTGAGTAGGATTGAAAAAGATAGAGACATGAAAGAAAGTCAAGATTCCCAAAGCACAAAGATCGTATGTACTTACGACTTACAAGCTGTCTTGCCATGCCCTTTAGGAAATTCATCGGCTTTTTTTTATAATCGGCTTTTTGGCATGAAGGCTTAGGCAACAGGGGCTCTATAGAAATAGGATCTTGTGTGTACTCATATTTGTCAGAAGTTGCTAATAAATATCCTGGCTGTGATCTAATTTTTTATACAGATAATTGCTGCGGACAGAATAAAAATCGATTTGTATTTGCAATGTACTATTTTGCACTAACAAAATTAAACATAAATTCCATACAACACAACTTCTTGATACGCGGGCACACACAAAACGAAGGCGACACAGCACATTCAGTAATCGAAAAAGCCATTACTAGAGCCAAAAAATCTGGGCCCATACTTAGTCTTGCCATAAATATTGTTATAAAGAAAAGCACGATTTTTTTTTATACGTAACATTTATTCCTTTCATAGTGAGTTAGTTTAATACATCAATATATAACTATTAAAAATATACAATGTTTATTCGAAGTGGTCCCCATTGGCTGCAATACAGTCTTTAAACGTTGAGGCCAGTTATCAATAGCAGCACGAACTCTTTCTAGAGGAAAATTCTTCACTGCCAACCGAATGGATCGTTTTAGGGACTCCAAATTATCATGGCGTTTAGAGCAAGCCTTACTCTCTAAAACTGACCATAAATCATAATCCTATGGATTTAGGTCAGGACTTGACGACGGCCAGTTTTCAGTGCTGATAAAGTCCGGAACGTTAGTTTTCAACCAAGATTGGGTGGATCGAGCTCTATGACCCGGTGCTGAGTCTTGTTGAAAGCACCATTCTTTGTTATTGCACATGGTGTTAGTTAAAGACTTAACTACCGTCTCAAGAATGGTATTTTGATAAACTTGTGCCGACGTTTTAATACCTTTTTCACAAAAATATGGCTCAGTCACCCCTTCATAGCTAACACCCCACCAAACCATCACTGAAGTGGGATAATGCCCACGTTGTACTCTGTTTACTAATTGCGAAGCTTCTTTAGAGCTTCCAGCATAAATACGGTCATTTTGTTTATTAAAATACTGCTCAATTGTAAAAATTTTCTCATCCGTAAACAAAATTTTTTTGTGACCTCCCTTTGCGTACCGCTTAAGTAGTTGTTTGGATTTTACCACCCTATTCTTCTTTAAATTATCAGTTAAGAAGTGACCAGTACGTCTCTTATATGCTGCAAGTCCTAAGTCATCTTTTAATATACGCGACATGGTTCTAGGAGCTATCTTCATCTCCCGAGATAAAATCTTTTGCTTACGGACAGGATTTCTTCGAATTCTTTCCCTAACTGCTTTAATCACCTTTTTCACACGAACGGTACGTGGACGGCCAGATCTTTTTCTGTCACAAACAGAGGAGGTATCATTGTACCTATCAATAGCCCGGTAAACAAACATTTGACTAATACCAAGCGGGTGGAGGGTTTTAAAAATTGCACTTTTCTCCATACCTACTTTATGTAAGGCAATCACAGCGATTCGGTTCTCTTTATCACCCCACTCCATTTTAATATAACAAAATATTTAACAATATAATGGCGCGAAAATAAGAAAACACATCAAGCAATCATATAAAAATGACAGATTCCAAATTCAAACGTAATATTTTCTTTTTTTGAATAGTAACAGTATTTATGGCCAGACTAAGTATATATTCCTGAACAATACATATCCATAATACGTGGTGCGAAGAAGACAGGGAAACCATTTTTGGTGAGAGAAATGAACTACACTGATTTCGTAGATCTTAAGGCTTTGTCGGAAAACGTAAACTTTAACGTGAACAAAAATATTAACGGGGATGCAATTAAAATTAGTGAAATTATGAGTAATAAGTTTATTAAAAATTGCGCCAATTATCAATATCGAACAACCTACAAGACTGAAAACTGGGAAGAGGCCAAAGCTATAATAGAACCTAACAGAAATAACTTACGTCGAGGTCGGGGCAATGTTGCAAGCATTAACGAGATCGCCTTAAAACCAGCGTATACCTCGAAAATTGCTATTACAGAACGCAAGAAGCGCGACCTTTTGAGTTTGATAGAGACAAACATAGTACCAAGATACTATGAAAAGTTCTTTAGAGATCTCATTTAATTTTATTATATGAGTACTTTATAATACGTGTTGATTCTCAGAGAAATAAAACATTTATGTTATGTTACAAATTTATGTATACTTGATGTTAATTGTTTTGAGCAATTTAGTAAAAGATTCCTAATACTACGCTAATAAGAATTATTAAATACATAGATGATTAAGTCGTTGTGATATCACAAGTCTGATTAAACTTAGAATTCAGATAGTTACTAGATCTAGAAGCATTGGTACTGAGCCCAAAGTTAGTTTTAATTATAAGTAAATATTAACTTAAGTTTTAACCTAGTCTAAGATAAAAAGGTTATTACGTACTGACGTAATGTCAAAGTATGTTATGTTTTTTTTAAAGAATGTTGACTTATTTTTTTCTTTCGTTAATAACAGTGCGTATAAGTGATTTGAAATAAAACTTTCTAACAATTTGTTCATGTTTTCTTTTTAACTTAGTATGACATAACTACAGTTATAATTTTTCTTTAGAGCCATAACGTCACTTTTGAGGGGGTGGGAAGGTTTAAATAATTGTTTAGTATATTTTTCACAATATTAAGTGATTATAATTTATCCAAAAGAAAAGTTAAAAGTCAACGTTGTAGTAAGAGCTATTCTCTTATCTATATCATATACAGTCATTGTTGTGTAAGGTGTCAAAGTTTTAAATGCTTCTCCTGAAAAACTACATTTTTGCATAAGTGACAGTGTTGCACCGGGGGTGCGATATGTCAACCATCACTGATCGACACGGCCCGGACAGAAAACTGCGACTTTTTCTCGGCAGAGAACATGTTAAAAAATAAACACTTGTCATACTAAGATCGGTGTTTCACTCCTACTCTCCTACAATACTATTAATACAAGCCAAGGTTGAATTTTAGCTTGCAATGCAAATTAATGGAAACTTCATTGAAAAAGAATAAAGAAAAAAGGAGGTGGAGTAATACAGAAGTATAATAAGAAGTTGAAAGGTAAAGGTCAGGGAAATAAAACTGAAGCACAGGATAAGGCTGCTATAAAGCAAAAGCTTTAAAGCTTTATTTTAACTAACACAACTTTATAGTTATTAAAACCAAATTAGATGACAGGGAAAGTGGTCACTTTATTTACAAACATTGCAGAGATATCTTCATTTCATTGGAAAAGTCAGAACACTATTGCAAATGCCTCTACTACCTTTGGAGTTGGACTGATTTCCATTCTTCTCACGATATATAAAATAATTTAAAAGATGAAGAATAATATACTTGTTATTCACCTTCTCCAAAAAAACTCACATTCTCTGCGATACTCAGCTTCAGACAGGGAAAATCAACAAATGATGCAGTACACGAGTTCTTTAAAATTATTATACCTTACTTGAATGATAAAAAGTACCATTTTCCTTAATCTATCCAAGGCCTTCGACACACTTTTCCTACAAATACTAACTATAAAACTGTAGGATCTTGGAATAATAAGAATTCCTATTAACACGTTCGCGCGCGGTACGTCGGTGGGCGATACAAGATAAAAAAAACTAACGCGACACTACGTCGACAGTTGTTCAAGTTTGAAATCTAGTAATCCACCGTACGTCGACGGGCGGTATTGTTTCCTATTAAATATTAGCGGGAATTTTTTTTTGTCCCCGTACGAACCATCAGAAATTTGCTAGTGTCACATTGAATGGTAAAAACTTACTAGAAAGGGACAGCCATATCTCCACTACATTGACAATTGTAATACACACTGCACACAGACACAACGTCCGTCGGCGGTCGCGGTCAATAGACTTTGGTTCACTCGTTCGGTCAGTGCGCATTTGCGAGCGAAATGGAGTGGGTGCGTGCGAGTTTTGCGCGGTTTCAAGGTAATATCCTTATAATAAAAATATTTACGTGTACTTGTTTATATTATGTGTTTAGTGTGATTTATTACACTATTTTATTTACCAATCGAAGTTATATGTTTGTGTTTTTACCCTTTAGGTGGAATCCAATGACCCATACCAAAGACAACAAACTCGTATACAAAAATTGTTTGACGAAGCTTCATCGTCAGAATCTAGCCAAGATCCTTATACAGATGATGGAGAATATGGTTCCGACCAATGCTACGTACCTTCTGATGAAGATAATTGCAGTAGTTCCGATTCAGAAACCGTGGTAAGAGTACATCAACCGAACAAGTCACGACGACGTGTCGGTGGATCGTCTGATTCAAGTAAGTCTTCTACCGATTTATCAGATGTTCCTGACCAAAATTTATCACAATCGGAGCATCAAACTGAGCAAGAATCTCAGCAAAACGAAAATGTTCAGCTTTCTACTAGTAGAACTGAGATAGAAAGAGATCTACTCGTACTTACTCATAATTCCCAGTCTAATAGTAACAACGAGCCAAACAACGACGACTTCGATAGTCAGGATTGGTCCTCTACACTAGTTGACATTCCAGAATTTAATTTTGATTCATCAATAGAAGGCATATCAGTAAACAAAGAGAATGTAAACAATCCTCGGGATATGTTTGATATTGTTTTTCCTAAACATTTCGTCGATTATATTGTGCAGTGTACAAATGCCTATGGTAATAAGTTGTGTTCTACTAACAGACCCCACACCATGTTAAATGCCCTAAACAACGTAACCTGTTTACCTACACAAATCATTTGTATTATCACCCAATTTTTACATATGTTATGTCTGCTAGAAGACATGAGCAATTATTGCGTTGTCTTTACGCTTCTGAACTTGATGCTAAGGGATCAAGAAAAATAACTCCGTTTATTGACACAGCTACAGCACATTTTCAAAAGATTTAAAAATCTTTCTTAGGCGAATCTTTACTTCTATTCCGAGGGCGATTGCAATTTCGTCAATATATTAAATTTAAAAAGGCTCGTAACGGTATCAAGTTCTATGAGCTCACAAAGTCGGATGGATATGTCTTGAATATTTACATGTATTGTGGTAAAGAAAATCTAGAAGAAAACATTTCAAAGACTAAAGACCTAGTTTTGAGGCTAATGCGGCCTTACCTTTTGAAGGGACACCATTTATATATACAACTTTTATAACTCTGTTAGCTTGTACAAGAAATTACTCGGTTTGAGAACTCACACTGTTGGAACGTTGCGGTCAAATAGGAAAGGTAATCCTGACAGTATTGTAAAGAAAAAATTAAAGACAGGTGAACACGTTTGGGTCCGAAAGAACAATGTTTACGTATCTAAATGGAGGGATAGTCGCCCTGTCCTGATGATTTCTACAAACACTCATCCTACAATGGTTGAAGTACAAAACAGATTTAGGAGAAAGAAGATGAAGCCTCTTGAGGTGGCGACTTATAATAATCATATGTCAGGAATTGATCGCTTAGACCAAATGGTCTCTTATTATTCAAGCCCTAGAAAAACAATTCGTTGGTATAAAAAAAGTATTATTTCATCTTTTAGACATATCAGTGGAATGAATATTTTTTGTACAAAAAATACAAAAAAAATAATGACAAAAGTTATGAATTTATTATGTTTAGAGAGGAATTGATAAAAGACTTGATAAAATTCGATACTAATATAAATGTAAAGGACTTGGTCAACAAGAAAAGTATGCATTACAACAGGCTACACAATAATATACCAGCAACTGAGCGTAATGAGAGATCTTTAGATAGAATGAAAGGCCTGAACGAATTGAATCTAATCCTGGCAGCAAGAAAAAATATGCTTTTTTAAAATGCCGTGTTTGTTCCAAAGATGGAAAACGCGTAGAAACTATTTACCGTTGCAAAGGATGTCCACAAAAACCTCCACTTTGTCCATCTTGCTTCGAGGCCTGGCATAACGAAATTAATTCATAATAACATAATTACCAGTAATTTCTAAGGTCACTTTGTTTACTAATTTTTTATTATGAAAGTTGATTTATTATGAGTAAAAGTTTCGTACCTACCTAATTATTAATTAACATTATTATTGATCTCACACTCCTAAGATTGTTTTGTTTTGTAAGTTGATTTATTAAAAGTAAAAGTGCCTTACCTAGTTATAGTTTCAAATATTGATACCTTATTCTTAAGATTAATTAAACATTTTAGTACAAAAAATATATGTTTTATTGAACGCCTCAAAACGTTAAGGGGCAGAACACCTACATGATAGAAAGAAATCTGCCAGAACGCCCTAGGACGTGCGACGCCTGAAGACGTTCTGTCATTT
>JAZFAU010000342.1:50000-70000 GCA_037178615.1 Dione vanillae
AACAGAGTGTCGTAACACTAGGATCCTATGGTTTCTGCAGTTCCCTCTGCCTACCCTGCCATGTGCGGGATAAAGCGTGAAGACATGAAAAAATATACAAAAAATAGGGAGGGGGTGGTGGTGGCTTTTAGCAAGCAAAAACAGCAAAAAACAGCACTAACATGTAAAATTTCTATTAAAAGATAAATAAATAAATAAGGCTTCCACCAGACTACTTCATAAAAGTCCCATCAAAATATAAAAATATAATAAATCACTACCGAAAGTGTAGTGATATATCACTACCACCTTAATTTCTCATCATTTTCAAATAAGACACTAGAGACAGAGAATATTTTTGAACAACAAAAATATTACCTACATTAAGTAGATTAAAAATACATAAGAATATATTGTTATTATAAAATACAGTTTTTTTTTAGCTTCAAACTTTACCATATATGAGTGTCTGAACACTAAGTTCTCACAGTTCCTGCCGTTTCCTCTGCCTACCTTGTTATGCGCAGGGTAAAAAAAGAAAATAATAATAGGCCACATTAACTGATGCTTTATCATTACAGAATTATAATCATATATTTTTTTTTTATTTTTTTTTAGCTTCACGCTTTATCCCGCACAAGGCAGGGTAGGCAGAGGGAACTGCAGGGACCGTGGGAGCCTAGTGTTAAGACACTCCGTTGCTCAGTCCCTGCTTTCTCCGTCCCCGCTTTCCGCCGTTTTCGAGTCATTGCGTTGAAGAAAATGGAAATAGAAAAATCCATCTTCTCCGACTGGGGATCGAACCCAGTAACCATCGCGTTACAGGCAGACGTTGCGCCTCTGCGCCACGACGGTCATTTATTTATATACATTTAATTGTAATATTTTATGTTATTTCTTTCTCACCTACTAATTTTTAATAAAGTGTTTTTTTTACCCTAAATGTTATCTGGAAGAGATGGCCATAAGATTGCCTAATGTTTTTAAATACTTTTCTCATTTATATATAGGATGAGGATTAATATACAAATAAAGAAAATAAAATCATTATTAAATTACAACTAAAAAATACCTCTCCAGGATTCAATTCTCCACCAGGCAACTTGAAGAAGGCAGTTCCAAGTTGAAGCAGCAAAACATGAGGTAAACCATGTTCATGTACCAATAAAACACCCTCGACTGATCTGAAAATGGAAATGGAGAAACTCAATTTTTACTTACATATATATTATATTATTATATAATATCAAGAGGTGGAACTTAATACTGGGTCATTTATTGCCTTAACTAGGAAGTTAACTATGAACATAAGATTATTTTCTTCTCTTTATTTATGGCATACCGAGAGTGCCAGTTCAGCACAATTCAACATTAGATTTATATTTTACAATAATATAATGTCTAGCTATTATACATAGGACTTGTAAAAATAATAGTAAAAGATGAGCTGGTATCACTATCACTGTACACTTTAACTCGCCCGTTCTATATAAAATGATTTATAGTTAAAACACTTTAAACAATCAAAATATTCTTTGCTCAATTTGGCTATTTCTTTATGTGTTCTCCATTCATAGAGACATTAGTTAAGTAAATTGTACTCAGCTGGCATACTTAAAATGCCATATATAAAGAGAAGATAAAGCAAATAGGCATCATTTTTGAATTGTCAATTAAAATTGTAGTCCATACAGGGCCGTAGCTAAGGAGTGGCAATGCCCTACCTTAAAAATACCAAAATTAAGATAAATACATTATTTGTCTACACATAGCTATTGAATGTACCTATATCACTTAAGGTATCGACTTAGAGGCTCGTTCTTCGAGGGCAGATCAATTATAATATTTTTTTACTTCCGCCCTACCTGTAACCAATGCTGCCCTACTTCAAATTTGACTCTAGCTATAGCCCTGAGTCCATACTACAGGAAACTACCACTAACTCAGAAGACAGTTTCTGCTCGAAAAAAGCAATGAAGAATTCTGTAGTTGCTGCTTTATAGTATTATTTACTTCCAAAAAATATATAAGTGTGAGGAGCAATCATTTAAGACTTCTCAAATAGATTGAAATGAATAATGTTCATGTTTCACAGATTTATTTCTAGCATCTTTCACAACATATATTTAAATAGTATCTTTGTGATACTTAAAACATTTTATAAACTCTACAACAATTCTGTTGTATTGTTTTTATTCGAAAACGATGATATCATAAATTTTATAAAGAATACTTTTAAAAATTAATTTTAATTGTCATATGCCTTAATATCTTACCTTCTCATACCAATTTTGCTGAACTCCTCGCGCATTCTTTGAAACCTAGCCGGGACAGATGCATCTTTCTCGAACAACGGTTCTTTTGTACCAAATGTGTAATTAGTTAGTGGATATAAGTTTATTGTTCTATTTAATGTCAAACTAACTGCATTTTGACTATTTTGATGTTGAACGCCTGGACGTGTTGGCCATTGCTTGTTACCGGGTCCACCTTGCACAGTCGCCATCATGTTTTATTTTCTATTTTAACGCAATTTTAGTTATTTATATGTAATTTAATGTATAAATTTCTTTTGACTGTATCAAAAATATGTAAGTTTGTAAAAAATGTATTTACTCTTAAGTAAATGTAGTGAAAATAAGATTAATCACTCGCGTTAGCTTCGGTCCGCCATTTAATTTTCAAACGGTATAGAATACATAATACAGATTATAGATAAACACAACTTGTACAGACTATTGAATCACATCACAGATAAAATAGTTTTATATTGTAACTGTGTAGCTTGATAACTAAAAAAAGAATTATTTATACTAATAATATAAAGAGGTAAAATTTGTTTGGTTGTAATGAATAGGCTCAAAAACTACTGAACCGATTTTAATTTTTTTTTTTCACTATTTTTAAGCTACACAATTCACAAGTAACATAGGCTATATTTTATTTTGGAAAAAATAGAGTTCCGTAACATATTTGGGTTTTTCGGGAAGAATCTGTAAACATCAACAAGAAAAGTACTTTGCGTACGCTGCCTAAACTATAAAAGATAGAACAATAAAATGTTTTAATTAATTGTAGATCTTATAAATATCTATAAAAAAAGTCCGCGACACACTATACCTATCTTTGTCGAGTGAGGCACAATAACCATTATTTTTTGGCACAATAATGGCACTATACACTAAATAAGGCACAATAACCATTCACTTTAAAAAATGTTGATATCTTTTAACTCCTTTTAAACGTGTTTATTTTACTCAGGCTAATAATCCTAATCAAAATTAATTTTTTCATTACTAAATATAGTTTATTTACATGATATTTTGTCCTTGAATGATTAAAATTGGACAATTTGTTTTGAGTTATGGTGAAAATAAAATATTACGATTTCTACTGAACGGCCCGTTGCGAAGTGGGCATCCTCAAGGCGGGGGCGCGCGTGCGGGAGGGGAGATGAGTAACATACCGTGTAGCCGTTCTCATGGTCAATGAAGAGAAAGGTCAAATAGTCTAACACGGCAGAGACGGACAGCTCAAAAGAGTTCCTGAGTTACTTCGGTCCTATGATCCACTACAGTATCCTATAATGTTTGTGACAGGAGAAGAAGGTTATTATTTGACTATCCCTCAGAAGAGTTCTGCGCGTATTAAAACTATTTCGTGTATGCAATTTTTTACATTTAGATTAATGTTTAGAACTAACTCTTTTAATCTCATGGGTGGTCCCACTTTTATGTTTGCTGGAGATTTCCGACATACACTTCCAGTCGTCAACAGAAGTACGTGACCAGATATTATGAAGGCATATTTAAAATCAACCTTTGGACATCTTTTCAACATTTGAATTTACGCACCAATATGAGAGTTCACCTACATGGAAATATAAATAGCAATATTACACAAATTTGCCATCTTTATATTTGTGCATTATTATGCGGCTACTTTGGATGAGTCTCTAGGCCATATAGTCCATTAATTAGTTAACAACTTCAACATCCACAAAAAGACAATCTGTGCAGCCTGCGGATGATTACGATTGCCGTTGTTATTAGTGTCTGTGAATTGACGTAGGAATCATTTTGCTGATCGTGTTTTTCTTGGGTAGGCTTTTTGAAGCGGTAGAGCCGCGGGCGGAGCCGCGGGCGTCCGCTAGTTGATTAACAAAAAAGTTTATAATTTTTGTTTTAGTGGAGTATGATGTTCTTTTATTTGAAATATTTATAACTTTATAGATTTTAAGGTTATTAATATTGTGTATATTTATGCAAATATGTTAAAATTTAGAAATAAACGTGTAAAACAATCTCTTACATATTATGAGTGTATTTAATAATATAAAAATTTTAGTGCATATATATTTACATAGATTTACATTATCTAAAAATTTAACGTACACGTAACGTAAAACAACCAACTCTATAAAATGGTACCCTTATCACTATAATTAAACTTACCGGCACAGAAAGACACAAGAACTACTTCAAATCAATTTTCGATTGGATTGTTCGATCTCGAAAACTCTGACTGTCCTTTGTGGTATGATAGATACAGAGTAATACGATTGGTTTTTTTTTATTTGAAATATAATTAAAACTTGGTAAACACTTTATTCGTACCCTTTTTAAATTATACAACATGTTTTTATCATAAATATTAATTACATTAATATTAATACATAATATATAAAACTAATATTATTAATAACGAACTCTTATCTTATATCTTTGATTTTTTTGATATTTATTGTTATATAAAATTAAGGCTATGGCTGATAAGCCAATTACTTAAGTTTTTATACTCTCTTTTTATCGGTTTAAATAAATTATACAATCGAGTGGAGTCACATGATGGCGGGGACATAATAATGAGGCAAAAAGTGAGCTACAATACAACTAAAATTAGCTTAAATATTTAGTCTTGTCCGCTATAATGGAAGCCGTGACCACAGCGTTCCGATCTTTCTTGAACGTCTTCAACTTACAATATATCTATAATAAATAAAGCATCACTCCATAATGCTTTTAGTTGTTGCGCGCCCGTCGCATTACGAATTAGTCTTATGACTGCATCTACTTTGCCCTCGCTGTAGTAGGTATGACTGTTGGTGTGTCGCGATAACACTATAAAACACTATCACGACAGTCTCGCTGGTCAGGCCCTGAGCCTTATAAATAATCAGCACCTTCAAATCTTTCACCTTTCCTTTCCCCATCCCTGGTTGATAAAAGTTTGAGTAAAACAGAGCGGTAAGATGAAATTTATTAAAATAAATTATGAATATGATAGTTACGTTATTTCATATTTAAACAGTTGAATTTATAAGTCAATGTAATGTAATATATATTTTTAAAAACTTCGGAGTGAAATACAGGGATGACTCTTTTCCACAAAACATATGGAGTGATGAAATTAATTCATATTAAAAATTCCTTTCGGTGCAGCTGTCAAGACCAATTGGGTTCGACAGCATTTCTCCCTTCAAAGCAAAAAAAGAACAAAAACGACAGATGTTTTATATACTCCATATTGCTTTTTAAAATTGACGAAACAGCTGTTGTGAAGACGATTCTGTACACGTTTAAGTTTATTTAGTATCTACTAAGATAAATCAAGGTGGTTCGTGTCAGCTTATTCGAGTGTGGCAAGAAACGATGTTTAATGTACATACATACATACATACATAGCTTCACGCTCTATCCCTAGCGGGGTAGTCAGAGAGAACGGAGCGCCAAACGCTGCGGTCCCTGCATACCTCTTTCGCCTCGTCCACTGTCATTAACCTCTTCACGCATGCTCTCCGGGGAGTTCTCATGCTTTTTACGTGACCTTCCTCCAGTATCTTCGATACTGTGTTTTCGAAAGTCAACCGAGGTCTCCCCTTACCTCTCTTACCACTCACTTTTCCATCATATATCTTTTTTACCATTCTTTCGTCACTCATTCTTTCGACATGCCCAAACCATCTGAGCACGTTCCTCTTCATTCTTACTGTGACATCCTCGCTGGTACCTACCATCCTGTGTACCTCTTCGTTGCGGATTCGGTCAGCTAAGCTGACTCCGCATATCCTTCGAAGAGATCGCATCTCCACAGCATTCATCTTTCTTTCATTCTTCTTCTGTAATACCCACGTTTCACTGCCATATAACAGCGTCGGAACCAGAACTGCATTGTGTACGGCCAAACGTGCAGCGACGCTGACGTTCTGCCGTCTCAACAACGCAGCTAAGGCACCATTCATTCTGTTACCGGCAGCAATACGTCTTTCAACATCCATTTCGTATCTACCATCTCTGCTTAACATACTTCCCAAGTATACTACTTCGTTCACTTGTTCTAATAATTTTCCATTCACGAAAATCTTGCATTCTGTCCTTTCCTCGTCTCTTTCAAATACCAGAACCTTTGTCTTACTATGAGGGTCGAAGATGGAAGGCTTGCACGCAGCGATCCCTGCCAGCCCTAGCTAGGGCTGCAACATTCCATCAGCCACGAGCACCATACGGGAGCACAATGCTAGGGCGTCCCCCCGAGGCGACGCGCACCAGTGCGTCCCCGCTGGTGTGAAAAGTGGAGACGAATGCGGCATTGGGGACCGCCACCCAGCACGCCATGTCCGGAACGGCGGGAAGTGGAGGACGGAGCTATAAATGTTTAATGTAATATTGTGAATTTTCAGTAGGAAAATATTTTCCACGATATTAAGCATTCACTAGCGCAAGCGTTCTGGTTTAGATCAGTAGTATGATGCGCAATCTACAAAATCAAAATAAAAATTTATCTACTACCATTTCGAAAGGTGCTTTGTCATGGAGGAGAAGAAATGGCGAAAGAAACTCTTCAGCACATCTTTTAAATAAAAAAAAAAACAATTTTACTTAGAACAAATGTATTACAAGTGTCGCCTAGCCTGAGCGGAACTGGTTGCAGAACTGATCAACTCCACGCGTCTTTGTCATTGATATAATCATCAAAACTATAATAACCTTTGCTAATATAAGTTGTGCTTTTGCCCGTTTTTTTAAACAATTCTAATCTACTTAGTACCTAGTACAAATACTAGCTTCAAATCTTACGTCATCACATACTTTGGAGTGTTCCTACTGTGCTATGCCCAGGATCACTTGTGTAAATGTGCTCTGAGCCCCTGAGGAAGCTGGACTGGAAGAAGGGTAAGGGCATTTTTAATGTAAAACAGGTATACATGTTTGTATACGATTCTTACAAAGATTTATCAAAGTAAAACCAGTGTGGAGATTAGACAATAACTTCAAGAAGATAAATATTTTTAGTATTTTAGTTATTGTTTACTTTACCCTTCAGTAAAAAATAACATTTATATTATTGACATAGTTTATATGAAATAAAATTTATTAAGATTAAATAAAAATAACAGGAATTTCTAGATTTCTTTACTTTTATTTTTCATCAAATACAATGTATAATATTCCACTAAGCTTTACTCATTTTTAATATTCTAGTAGCTTCCCTGTGACCCGAATCACTTGCTCCGTGAACAGTTGCAAAATGTATTACATCCGTCGCTTCTCCAGCAAACAGAACTTTGGGATTACCCTCGGCGTCAACCAGGGGTTCCCCGAGTACTGCTCTTGCGTTCGGATACTCGTGTACCACTAAACCATCAAAAGTGTATGTACCACGAGTGAATGGATTCGAATACCATGTAGATCTGAAAATATTATTACATTACATAAAAAATCCTTTGAAAAAAAAACTATAAAAGCATAGCAAAATGTTTAGGTGAAACCCGATATGTCTTTGCTGTCAAACAATTAGCACTATGGATATAAACATGGCTTTTCTTATTTTTGTATGTAAGTATGTATTTCAAAATAATAATTTAATAACATAAAATTAGAGAACCCTAATAAAAAAGTTCTTACATTTGAAAAATCATTTTTAGGTTAAGTCAAAAGAGTTCACAGTTTCAAAATAAAATATTCATTAACTGAGCTAAGAATTTATATCTCTCATTTAAGCATGCATTCTTCTTGCGTGTGTTGCTATCACTTTTTTAGCGTATAATCTACTTTATGATCTCCATTCAAAGTAAACGAAGTTAATTTCACTCAACTGGCACGCTCGAAACGTTATAAATGAAAAGAAGAACAAGAAGCTCTGTTAATTTGAGCTTTTTTACTAAACCATTTAAATCCGAAGCACTACTTGAAGTACTGCTGGAACCGATATATCCATTTTTCCATTTCAGTTTATCCATATTTGTAATTCTCTTAGGACAAGTGTGTTCTTTTTTCTACACTTTAATAATAGTTTTAACTACTATAAAGTGTAGTAACTAGTGTATTAACTACTGTAAAGTGTTCGAAACGAGTTTCTAAAAAATGATAAAATACGCGAATAATCCGTTTAAAAAGTTTTCTTTAAAATTTCTTTTAAACGCGATAACCAAAGAGCTTATTAATAGTCATGGGTTTCGAAATCTGATCATACCGTATCATCCCAGTCGGTTCCGGTACTGTTATGTCTTTTCCTAAAAACATACGCAGAAGTTCCATAACTTTACTCTGGACCACATTTTCTGGTAATGACTCGACCTATAAAATAAGATTATATTTATTGTATCTCGAATATTATGAACACAAGTTTTCCTATCCTATCTTCTAATCCTTAGATTCTCAATATATTAAGCTTAATATTAAGCTTACTTTATCGCAAAAACAGTCGAAAAATATATTGTTATTAATATATAAAAAATTCCATATATTAATAGAACTTAGTTGATGCTATCGTTACACATTAGATCTGATTGGCCACGTCATTAGTTGGGTGATCAATTTCAACAAAAAAATATTTCTAGCTCTCCTAAATTTAAGTTCTATATAAAATCCAACAGAAAATATATAATCTAGACGAAAATTTAATAATTTAGATAACTCTGTATTCCTCATAGCCTGAGCCATAATTTTTGCTTAAAGAAAAGAAAAAGAACTGACATATTTGGTAGTATCACCACACGTCCACAACGTCAAAGTGTTAGAAGATCCAGCTGGTGTGGACACATCTCGTATCTTGGTCAACCAAGTGTCGTTACCGAATTTTTCCTTATCACCTGGTAAGTAGAATAACTTGTAGCTTTCCTCGCGCGTCCATCTTTCTGGGAATGACAGTATGATTTTTCCGACAAGTCCAAAAACCACTTTGTCAATGGCTTCAATTTTATTCTGTGGCAACGCTGGCAAAAACAGAGAAGCGTATCTGCAATTATTATTAAAGTTTTTTTTACATTATCATGGCAACGTTTTACTTTACTTTTCGTTTTGTTAGTCAAGTATAGCTTTAAGTTTAGTCACCAAAATATTCAAAATTGTATAAAAATTTGTAAGTTAGTGTCTTAACAATAGGTACTATCTGATTTATTTATTTATTTATTTATTAGGACAACCAACAGTAGATATAATAATACATTTAATAATATAACAACTTGAACTTGAACATGGAAAATGTTCTACTAATTAAAGGTTCTGCATTGACATGATAACAATTCCATTAAAATGACATATTAAAAACACATAAAAAACTGTTAAATAAACAAGAAATATTATTAATTAATAATTAGAAAAGAAATATTAAAACATTAACCATCTTAACAAAAATAACATTAATATTAATATTTATATTTCTACAGATTACAACATTATATTGAATTAATTTATGTTAGGAGTAATAATAACAATACATTATATCACTAATTACAACTGGGCTGTACAAATAAAATCATTTATTTTTTAATAAATAGAGAGCGCGTATCATAGCAGATGTCTAAATCCTTAATTTGCTTACAAACACTAATATATAATAATGATAACCTTGGAATAATAGATTTTTTACCAAATTGCGTTCTATATGGTCGGTTATAGAAGAAATTACTAAGACTACGAGAATTATTGCGTGGGACGTTTATGTAAAATCTTGATAAGAGTTCTGGACAATCTATATCATTATTGAATAAATTAAATAAAAATTTCATTGACAAGAGTTTGCGTCTATTTTCCAGGCTATGGATGTTGAAATATTTGCATCTTTCATTATAAGTACTCAAATTTATTCTAAGCCTGTATTATATCAAGTTTTGTAAATGGGGACCAGATTGAACAACAATAGTGTAATCTGCTACGAACGAAACAATTAAATAGCGTTAATGTTGTAGTAGTATGTTTGAAGTCTTTGGAGCGTCTCAGAACAAAGCCGAGAGATCTGTTCGCTAAATCAAGAGTTTTGTCTATATGTGCCTTAAAATTTAATTTTGAGTCCAATATAATCCCTAAGTCGCGAATTTCTTTAACTTCATTAAGTTCCTCACTATATATATAATATTTTGAAGGAGTAATGTTCTTTTTACGGGTAAACTTTATGTGATGACATTTGTTGATATTCAAGACCATTTTATTTTTATCACACCAATCGACTAGTTTATGTAGATCTTCTTGTAGCAACACTACATCTGACTCATTGGTAATTGTTTTAGTTAGTTTTAAATCATCAGCAAATAAATTTGCGTAAGAATTTTTAAATATAGTTACAATATCATTTATAAATATATTGAAAAATAGTGGCCCTAGGTTAGATCCCTGTGGTACACTTGAAGAGGCTATAAACGGTGTTGATTGATGACCACACATGGCTACTCTAGATATTCTACCAGTAAGATATGTTTTGCACCATTCAAGTAAGTGATCAGAAATTCCATATGACTCCAATTTACGTAAAAGGATGCTGTGGTTAACCTTGTCGAAGGCTTTAGAAAAGTCAGTGTATATGGCGTTAACCTGTAGTCCTTTATCAATACAATCAGCCAGATTGGAAACATGCAGTGATAGATTAGTTACCGCAGAGCGTTTATATATGAAACCATGCTGGTTGTCGTTAATGTAATTTTTGATATGGTTGTATAAATGCGAATAGTGATTCAAAAACTTCGGCCATGGACGAAATAATTGAAATGGGACGGTAATTTATAATTAGGTCTTGTTTACCAGATTTTTGAAGTGAAACTTCTTTAGGCGCATGAGGGTAAAATTTTTACAAATAAAACGTCACGCCGGTATGCAACGGAAGTGTCGGAAAAGAGAGAGAGAGTGATGAGTGGCGAACGTAGCATGAGCAACTAGCCGTGGAGTGAGAGTAGTCGTCGTAGTAACGTCGTATCACGCATAGTGCTATGGAGTGAGGTGGGAGAGAGCTATAGTGAGAGAGATTGAACAAGCGAGAGAGAGAATACGGGATATCGGGAAAGAATACACGCCCTATTGGTTGTGTATTCGTTTAATAGTTATTTATTATAACTTTAGATGGCATTTCTGTCGCATAGCGTAATATTTACAGTACCATTAGGCACTTCTACAGTGAATAAACAGTAAGTGAATTTTATAAATAAAAACTTTGTGAAAAACTTTGTGAATAAATTTTAAGTTGTCCTGTATCAAGCAATTATTCGAAGTAAGTAATATATCTGTTATCTTTTTGTTTATTTACAATTTTTTATGATAATTGGTTTGAAGGTTAGGTAGTTTTAATATTTACAAATAACATGTGGTATTTCAACTTGCCACTCGTCATTTGATAATTTAATAAATTATTTACCATAAAATAAAAATATTTCATAAATTCGCTTTTCTAAATTTTGAATTCAAAAACAAAACTTAATTAATAATTTCTAATATTGACAAAAAACACTTGACATTTTTATTTACAATTCGTCATTTGAGATTTCAATAAATCATTGTGCATAAAATACTAATAACAATATTTCATAAATTCTTTTGACGAAATTTTAATTTAAAAATTGGAATTTCTAGAGTTATCATTAATTTACAAAAATTTTGTATATATTTAAATTGGATTAGGTATTTTTAATATTTACAAAAAATCACGAGGAATTTTAATTTAATATTCAACATCTGAGATTTGACTATATTATTTTTCATACAATATAAAATAAATTTATTTTAATAATTCTCTTTAATTATTTTATTTTAATGACAATTAAATTCCTAACCTATCTTCCTTTTTCCCTTCCTCTTAATCTTGGAAATTTAAAGTTTTAGATTTGTATAAATATAAACAAGATTTATAAATTAGTTCGCCAAAGAAGTTTCACTTCTGACATGTGTACTTTGTACGCACGCATGTTTTTACCAGATTTAAAGATAGGAACGATGCATGCCTCTTTCCAAATATCCGGAAATTCACCAGTTTTTAAGGATCTATTGTAAATTAACGACAACGGCCATGATATAGCTACCGCACATTGAACTAAAAATATTGGTGGAATATTCTCAGGGCCGGGTCCTTTGGACTTATCAAGTCTTTTTAACTTTTTATAAACTTCCTCACGCGATAATACAAAATTATTTATTTGATCGGAAGAATGAGCTATGTTGAAATTAAAAGACTGAGACATATTATCGTCGTCGCAAGTGTACACCGAGGAAAAGTGATTCGCAAATAATTCACAGATGGTTTCCACTTGTGTAGCCTTATTATCATTGAGCAACATCATAGGAGGGTAAGAGTTTGAATTTTTTCGAGTGTTTTTGAGGTGGGTCCAGAAATATTTCGGATTTTTTCCAATTTCATTTTCGACCGCATTGATATATTTATTATAGCAATATAAAATTAATTTTTCACTATCTTTGCGTAAATATTGAAATTCTAATATGTCTAGAGGGTTGCGGTATTTTTTAATTTTAATATGGCATTTGTGCTTTAATTTAAGCAGAGAAATTAGCTGGGGTGAAAACCAGGCTGGATAGTTTCGATGTTTAAGGCTATTCATCGGTACATATTTACAAATAGTATCACGTATGATGGTATAAAATTTATTTACCATTTCATTAATACTGTAATTGCAGTCTGAAAATAAGTCTAGCCATTAAATTTTGCTGAGCTCACAAATTATTGATTCATAATCGGCCTTGAAAAAATTGTATTTAATTTTAGATGCATTTTTGACGTGACAACGTCTTAAATTAGGTTGTGCGGCTCGGAGTCAAATATGAAAATGGTAACGTAACGATGTGTCAACTATCACCGAACTATGATCGGTCCGCCGCGCGTATCACTTGACACATGTACAATGTTTTAGTAAACAAAATATATTTTCTATAGTTAAAATTTGTGCAATTTATATTATAATTATTAATCATATCAATAAATATTCTACCGAGAAAAAGACGTTGTCACGTAAAATTTTCGCCCGTAAAACCCACTTTACAGGCAACCATTTTTAAATTTCAATTTCACAGGTACTAAAATTTCTAGTGGTGGATGGAATTTGTCAATTTTCTTAATAGGGTTAATTAATTTAAAGACTATGTACCAACCTTTCTTTCAAAACTCCAAGAGAAACAGTAACGATAACATTAATGGCTGTATACACGTCGCCATCTTGGCAGATAACCTCTACATTTCCTATGGAGTTCTGCGGCCATTTTATTTGAATTACTTCTTTATTCAGTTTTATATCTAAATTTGGCAAGCCTGGACCGTTGTTGTACGTATTCTGATGAGAAGAAATTACTTAAAGAAAACATATAAAAATTTGAACGCAGCGGGACTCGAACCCGCGCCCTCCTGCGAACCGTGCAGGTTCGCAGGAGGGCGCGGGTTCGAGTCCCGCTGCGTTCAAATTTTTATATGTTTTCTTTAAGTATTTTTCTATCCTCAGTGTGGATTAACACTTTAAAAAAAAAAATCATCAAAGAGAAGAAATTAATTTCTTTATAGTTACCTTTAACTGTATTAAATAGTTTTATCTAATTTTAACAGTTGTTAGTACTTCTACCTTGGTTAGTAATACCATGGGTTCGATCTCCTGTATTAACAATGAATTATTTTCAATTTCTCTAGACATAGCTAGGTTTTAAATTACGATATTCCACCCAAGAAAGAAAAAACAGAACAGTCTATACTTTTATAGTTTATGGAGTATATAGAAAGTTACAGAATTATTGACTCAAATCATAATAAATTGATGTCTAATTATTATTTAGCGGTGTTGAGTTCCGCCACTCAACACGCAATGCAACGCTCGAAAAAGGCGGAAAGCGGGGACGGAGAAAGCAGGGACTAAGCAACGGAGTGTCTTAACACTAGGTTCATATGGTTTCAGCAGTTCCTTCTGCCTACCCTGCAATATGCGGGATAAAGCGTAAAGCTAAAAAAACATTATTTTAAGTGTCATCGCTTTGATTGGACAAATTTTAGCGTTAACTTCCGCCACCGATTTGATTAAGAAAGTAATTAAGCTCACCAACAAAATGTCAAAGAAGGTTTTATAACCATGGCGATGCCACGTAGTTTCCAGATTCCCGTCTATATCTCTATAGTGCGATTGGGCACTAATATCATTCCAATCATTGGACGCTATGTCGTCACTAATAAGTATGTTGAACAGTTCTAACGTCTCATTTAGAAATACCTCATCTTTGAGAACATATGGATGGTTTTGCTTGATGTAGTCGAGTAAGCTAAAATAGATTTAAGTTTATAGGTCATTTCATCTCAAAATGTTTTTTATTCGTTCGGTTTCTATAAAGGAAAATTAATGAAGGAGAAAGCAAGGGTGAAGAAAACAGAGACTAAGCGGCTAGCGGAGTGTCTTAACACCAGGTTCATATGATTTCTGCAGTTCCCCCTGCCAAGTGCGGGATAAAGCGTGAAGCTAAAAAAAAATTAATGATGACGGAGTGTCTTTATACTAGGTTTGTGGTTCTGTAACTTATGTGTTTATAAGGAATATAAGGAAGGTAGTTGTAAAAAACATTTAACTGTCAAATTTTCGTGCACGTCTTAAGTATGCCATTAGTTTTACGTATCTTAGACAGAGACAAAACATTTTAATTTTGTTAAATTGTATCACCAATGTATATTTATTTTCGTACCTTTTCGTACTTTAATGAACACTCATATCAATGCCAGTTACATTTAATTATATATACCTTCTAGTGATATAATCGCCCAAGGCCTCAGGTTCTTTTGCTGGAAAGATTCCTATGGCTACAGCATATTCAAAGAATTCAGATATTAAGCTGGTATTCCCTGGCGTACCATCAGAGTTGTACACTATAAAGCCAGAAGTTTGTGGATATACCGATATATTGTGCGTCACCGCACTCTCGTATACTCTGCTGTAATAAGTGCCGTGGATCCTGAAATTGAAAATCTTATGACATTGCTTGTAACATCTATTATTAAAATCTCATTGAAACTCTTTATATAATTATGGTTGTTTTAGCTTATAGTACAGTGGTAGAGCCAAGCTACAGTGACACTAGAAGCTCTAAAGGGCCAGACTTGATCTGGATAATTACCATGTTCTCACAGAATACCGTCGTGAAGCAGCAGCATATTAATGATACTGTGTTTCGTCAGGTGAGTGAGAGTTCCAGAAGCCCATAAAGGGGAGTATGGGTATTTGGTTGGCAACGCATCCACATCTTCTCTGGTTGTGGATGTCTATGGGCGAGTGTGTCCACTTAATGTCAAGTGGCTCTTCTGCTCGTTTGCCATCTAATGAAATATATGTACCTGTTCTATAACAGGTTAAATCAGTACGAGGAAGAGATCAGATCAGGAGTAGTCAAAACTTAGTATTAAGAGAAATTGTTGTCTAATTTCCGTAAAACTCTACACCATGAGCTATCTACGAGACTGGGGAAATGGAAGTTATAAACATTCCCTGCGTGGGTGTCAAATCTGTACACTTTTTTTATTTTTATGAATGAGCTTTGTTACTCCTATTTTATTGTGGCCAGCTACGCTGGTTTTAATTTTAATATTACTTTTTACGTATCATTTATGTACGACTGTCTACATTATCAAACGCAAATATATAAGAATAAGAGTATGATATAATATATATCTAGAGGTAACTCTGATATGACATCTTCTTGACAAAAAGACTATCCAACACACAAATAATCTGTTCATTCAAACTTCAAGAAGGCTGTTATTTAAATTCCTTCGTAAAGATTTTTTCTTAAAGCTTTCTTATTTAAGCTATTTTATTTTGGTAAATTATCACTTTTTTGGCAAGAAAAAAGTATCTGGACAAGTGCTCACCATTCTGCTCCTTCCTCTACGACGCCATCACCAAATGGTACAGTCTTCACTCTACCACCGATCCTGTCCTGAGCTTCTAAAGCAAGGACCTTCTTCCCAGCTTTAGCAAGAGTTGCTGCAGCAGTCGCACCTGCTGCCCCAAGACCTACCACGATCGTGTCGTACGATGTTGGTACGCGGGGGTCTATAGAAAATAGTATTACTATTTAGTACGATATTGATATACTGCCCCTCGATTTGCAAGATAATTGTTTTACACATTTTCCCTTTTACACGGTTTTCCAAATACTTTTTTTTGTTTTTATTGCACTCTACTAAAAGCTACTGTGACTGCATTTAGTAGAGTATGATAAAAATAATAAAAAAATTAAAAAGAATAATAATATTTTATATATATTTAGATAGGTCTTCTTTTTTCATTAGATTTAAGAAAATCTTAACAAAAACGTCATTATTAATTTTATTTTAATTTTACTAGATTGTTTATTTATTATTGATTGTCTTTGTTTCTGAATGCTAGATTTTACCCGCGTCTACAAAAATGTAATTACTTATAGAAAGTATAAATAGTACTTAGTACAGTAAACTTAGTAAGTTAGTAGACTTGTACCAGTGACTAAGTAATGGCAGTTGCACTTAAAAATCGTTTAGCTTATCTTACTCTCTTAGGTGTAGATGTACAGAAAAATAAAGAAGAGTCCTGACTGGCTAAGAATTAAGCGTAGAATTACACATAAAATGAAGAACGGAGAAGTTCGAAGTAAGTTTTTTTTTCTGTTTTAGAAGGAACTGCAGAGACCGTTGGAACCTAGTGTTAAGACACTCCATTGCTTAGTCCCTGCTTTCTCCGTCCCCACTTTCCGCCTTTTTCGAGGTATTGCGTGTTGAGTGGCGGAACTCAACGCCGCGCTTTGCCTAGTTTGCCAGAGCGAAGAAAATGGAAATAGAAAAATCCATCTTCTCCGACTGGGGATCGAACCCAGTAACCGTCGCGTTACAGGCAGACGTTGCGCCTTTGCGCCACGACGGTAAGTAAGTTTAATCATTACAAAAATAAATGTATTCCACTTATATACATATAAGAATTTCGACGCAGCGTGTCAGAACGCTTGTACGGGTTGCAAGAGTCGCGGGTTCAAATCCCATTGCGTTCAATATTTTTTCTTTTTTTTTTTTGTTTCTCTTAACTATATATTTCCACTTTGTAATGATATATCAAAATATAATATATAGATTTCATTGCCATTGAGTTCAATGTTAAATTAGACCTTCTAATGTTTATCTTTTCTTCACCTATGACCGGTTTACATTTGTGAGTACGACTTACCGATAAAGAATAGTAAATAACTTACATATAGATATATATATATATATAGATATATATATATATATATATATATATATATATATATATATATATATATAGATATATATATATATATATATATATATATATATATATATATATATATATAGATATATATATATATATATATATATATATATATATATATATATATATATATATATATATATATATATATATATATATATATATATATATATATATATATATATATATATATATATATATATATATATATATATATATATATATATATATATATATATATATATATATATATATATATATATATATATATATATATATATATATATATATATATATATATATATATATATATATATATATATATATATATATATATATATATATATATATATAAATAAGTTAATATTAAGTTATACTATATATATGCTTAACTTACAGGACCGTCGTGGCGCAGAGGCGTAAGCGACTGCCTGTAAACGCAATAGTTTGAGGGTTCGATTCTCACACAGGGAAGATCCTTCCATTTTATTTGTTCTGGAAACAACACAAAGCGCGAATTTGAGTTCCGCCACTCCACACGCAATACCTTGAAACAGGTGGAAAGCGGGGACGGAGAAACCAGGGACTAAGCAATGAAGTGTCTTAACACTACGTTCATATGGTTCCTGCAGTTCCCTCTGCCTACCCTGCAATATGCGGGATAAAGTGTGAAGCTAAAAAAAACAAAAAAAAGCCTTCCTAGATACATTAAGAAAAGATAAATCAAGTTACTTTGAATCGAAACAGTACTTAATTTCAATAAGGTGTTCTAACAAACTCATCAGATTTATGTGTATGTACGTTTGTTTCATTTTCACGCAAAAACTATTGAACTTAGATGAAACTTTGATGACTTTATATACCTTGGTATTGAATCCCGTGCATTGTAACATTATATCCATGTATTGTATCCCGTATCCCATAAACTATGGACTGTGGGATAAAATAATCATTTACTTAAATTCATGAATAAATAACACTTTCAATAATAATTTAAAAAGTGCGGGATAAAGCGTGAAGCTAAAAAAACATTTATAAATTCTAAATAAAATTGTAGTAGACTATTGGTTTCCCATGATATGCGTTCCAAAGTTAGAAACCTTTTGTTAAAAGCAAGATTTTTTTTGAAAACTGATAAAAAGCGCAAGCAAATGTTTTTCAAGCGAATTCAATCCGCTGATATGTAGAATTTATTTAATCAATTATCAATTGAACTGTTCAAGTTCGAACATCGACTATATTTTTCACTAATCCGCCTTGTCGACATGTTTAAAACCCGTACCAAAAGTAAAATTCTAGGTCAGTAACTCGCCTCTCTAAGTGTGCGCAGAAACACTTCCAAAAATAATATATAATGATTACTTACGCATATGTAGAAATGATGAAGCACAATCCCAAAATCTGTAGTATCACATCCATGGTTGTAACTGTACTAAACGATACTGAAAAACATGTGTGACGAAATTAGATTACGTTTTATTATTAAATTAGAGGTTGTAGGTATAATAGTAGGTATAGTTCTGTATTATATATATATATATATATATATATATATATATATATATATATATATATATATATATATATATATATATATATATATATATATATATATATATATATATATATATTCTTAGAAAACAGATCAGAAGCAGCTTTTTTAAAAATAATATTACACATGACTCGACAATAAATTTAATCAATTTACAAGAATACAAATAACTTGACAATTATAACAAACCAAACTATATAACACTATTCCTACTTGATAAATATAAAATGAACTCTAGCAGCATAACACTGACTATACTAAACAACTAATAATTATAATCGAACAGTAATTGAACAGTATGACACCGACCGACTAGTCACAAGCGAAACGTCTGAAAAGAGACCGTCTGGAGTCAACACCCGTTTATATACACTTCCCACCATTATATCTTACATCTACCCTCATATTTTCTTACACGGCCTTTCCTGACGGAAGACCGTCCTCGGGCTTCATCAGTAGAGAGAGCAGCGAGCTTTCTTCGTTCGCGAGAGAGACAATTTGTTCCGACAGCCTTCAGTTCCTTGAAAAACCCGGTTGCGACTCGGTGTTTTTCACAGGCTGCTCAGCATTGGGGTGTAGATTAGCGCCAGAAGAAAATTCATCCCCTTAAATGTCTGCATCTGTAACAAACAAATATAACCACAGATATCTCTTCAAATATAAATTGGCAATGGTATCAACAACTATAGCCATTGCAAGCTAACTCCATACTTTACAAAATTTGAACCAGGACAACCGATTATCCAAGTCAAGTTTCCAGTGTTTATCTACTAATACACTATAGAATTACATGTCTAATACTCTTAAAAACGATTCAAATCAGGACTCTGACCTGAGATATTGCATCCGATGCGCTCCAAGATAACAATCATCTCAGGTCTAAAGCCACCTCTGGGACAATCCGTCCGATTTTCTCCAAGACAGTTATCCCAGGCTCACAATCCTCGGAAAGATAGCCATTGTCCGATCTGC
>JAZFAU010000342.1:75000-87500 GCA_037178615.1 Dione vanillae
CCGTCAAGGTGAAGTAAATCATATTTTGATGTGTCAACGACTTTTTCATCAGTTTGCAGTTGACATGTATGTCAAAATTGAGACTGAACGATTGACATACATCCGTTTGAACCAACGACGGCTACTGTCAGAGGAATACATCCATCTCCGCGATGCTATAAATTGCTGATGGCAATGTGAATAATGAAGGAATTTGCCAGCTACTTATATCGACACCGTAATGAACCAGGATGACGTAATCAAATATCCCACTGAGTTTTTAAATTCACTGGAATTGCCTGGATTACCACCTCACAATTTGCAGTTAAAAGTAGGATCAGTTGTTATCATGCTGCGGAACATTAATCAACCTCGACTATGCAATGGAACAAGACTGGCTGTGAAAAGACTAATGAATAACGTCATTGAGGCGACAATCATAAAAGGAAAATACAAAGGAAAGGATGTCTTGATCCCGCGGATACCGATGATACCAACGGACTTACCATTCGATTTTAAACGCTTACAATTTCCAGTACGTCTGGCCTTTGCGATGACCATAAATAAATCGCAAGGACAGTCGTTAGAAGTTTGTGGAATCAACTTGGAATTTCCCTGTTTCGCGCATGGACAATTATACGTCGCGTGTTCGCGCGTCGGAAAACAGTCTTCTTTGTATTATTTAGACACCACAAAGCAAAACAAAAAATATAGTTAATGAGAAAGCTTTAAATTAATTAACAGACTGTATTTTAATAGTGTGTGTCTGTGAATATCAAATTTAAACCTTATAAATAGCCAGTATTTCAGGAAAACTCTTTTTTTTAAGTAAGCAACATGATGTATCGAAAATAATAATAATAAAACTTCCTGCTTTATTCAATAAATTCTTTTTTATTAAATACGGATTCTATTTGTTTGTTTTAAAATCATTTTATACAAAACATTTGGTTTTTTATTTATCGATGAGGCAGTACGAAGTCTGCCGGGTCAGCTAGTATATATATATATATATATATATATATATATATATATATATATATATATATATATATATATATATATATATATATATATATATATATATATATATATATATATATATATATATGTATATGTATATATATATGTATATATATATATGTATATGTATATATATATATATATATATATATATATGTATATATATATATGTATATGTATATATATATATATATATATGTATATATATATATATATATATATATATATATATATATATATATATATATATATATATATATATATATATATATATATATATATATATATATATATATATATATATATATATATATATATATATATATATATATATATATATATACTAGCTGACCCGGCAGACTTCGTACTGCCTCATAAATAAAAAACCAAATCTTTTGTATAAAATGATTTTAAAACAAACAAATCGAATCCGTATTTAATAAAAAAGACTTTATTGAATAAAGCAGGAAGTCTTATTATTATTTTCGATATATCGTGTTGCTTACTTAGAAAAAAGTGTTTTCCTGAAATACTGGCTATTTATAAGGTTTAAATTTGATATTCACAGACACACACTATTAAAATACAGTCTGTTAATTAATTTAAAGCTTTCTCATTAACTATATTTTTTGTTTTGCTTTGTGGTGCGTAAATAAACAAAGAAGACGGTTTTCCGACGCGCGAACACGCAACGTATAATTGTCCATGCGCGAAACAGGGAAACTCCAAGTTGATTCCACAAAGTTCTAACGACTGTCCTTGCGATTTATTTATGGTCATCGCAAAGGCCAGACGTACTGGAAATTGTAAGCGTTTAAAATCGAATGGTAAGTCCGTTGGTATCATCGGTATCCGCGGGATCAAGACATCCTCTCCTTTGTATTTTCCTTTTATGATTGTCGCCTCAATGACGTTATTCATCAGTCTTTTCACAGCCAGTCTTGTTCCATTGCATAGTCGAGGTTGATTAATATTACGCAGCATGATAACAACTGATCCTACTTTTAACTGCAGATTGTGAGGTGGTAATCCAGGCAATTCCAGTGAATTTAAAAACTCAGTGGGATATTTAATTACGTCATCCTGGTTCATTACGTTGTCGACAGATTTAAAGGAAACCAACTGTCCTGGAAGAAAATTCTGAATGGTCGCATTAAGATCCTCGACATCTTTATTTTTCGCTGCTAATATTGCTCGTTCACCCAGCCAATTATGGTTATTGAACTTTTATCGCTATATCTGGGAAAACTCGCTGAATAAGCTCCACTTTTGAGTCTGTGATGTGACAGAAATCTGTAGGTAATGTGATGAATCCGGTCGAGGTGTCCACTGCAACTTTATTATTTCCAATGTCTAACAACTGCTTCGCAAACACATTTGCAGTTTCATCTTGTTGCAAAATACTCGCATGTTAGTTGTTAAGTGGAGTGTCTTTACGTACTGCCACATATTTGATGATTTTAGGCATGCATTTAGTTGATCAGCAACAGTTGATCGGGGAATAACTGGAAGAGTCTGACGAAAATCACCTGACAACAGAATCATGGCCCCACCGAAAATATTTTGGTTGTCACGAAGATCTTTCAACGTTCTGTCCAATGCCTCCAGTGACCTCTTATGGGCCATTGTGCATTCATCCCAAACAATCAATTTGCATACCTGTAGGATCTTGGCCATTGCGCTATTTTTAGCGATGTTGCAAATTGGTGTTTCGGAGATTTGCATGTTTAGTGGTAATGTCAAGGCAGAATGTGCAGTTCGCCCGCCTTCTAGCAGAGTTGCAGCTATTCCAGATGAAGCCAACCCTAGAGCAACATTATTTCGCTCGAAAAAAGCAATGAAATTAAAAACGTTTTTCCGGTTCCTCCGGGAGCATCAAGGAAATAAATTCCTCCAGATTCACTGTTCACAGCTTCATCAGACATCTGCATCAGGTAGTGGTAACAGAGTTCCCAGTAAGTGATAAATTTGTCCTTGTATCTGTAATTTTTAAAAATTTGTCCATTAATTATTTTCGATATATATATTTTAGTACAAACTTGAATAATATAAAAAAATATTCTTATATAATACCTTGAAAGTGGGCATAAAATTGTCTTGTATAATATGTGTAGCACCAAGTGATGTCATCTGGAAACAGTTGTTATATTTCTGAATGTTGGTCAAGAAGTGTTTAGAATCATTTCCAATCCCAGAAACTAAAGAGCGTAAAGGATCTGGTGGTGGGACCAGTTGTGGCAATTTTACTTTGCCTTCAGCACAACATAATCCAGTAGATTCACCAGTGTATTTTAACGCCTTACAATATTTACAAATTGTTTTCATTTCCCCAATTGTTACCGATTTGTCGGCACAATAATCAATTGCCGGATCATAGTGGAATGCAGCAAAGGAGCTCTGCGTCTGCGGATTTGCTCAATTTCATTATGTCTAGCTTGCTGTTGTTGTGTTTGATGTGCACGAACTCGTTGCATTCTAAGCCTATCTCCTACATTGTCACTCACTAAAGAACGCAATTCTGACATAGCAATACGACTTTCTTGATCTGTCTGTCTCTGGTCATCAGTGCGGTTAGCACGTGAGGTCTGAGCTCTTCGCACATTTGATTGACTACGACGACCTAAGTCCGGTCGTCTTCTCCTCGGCATCGTAAATTGTAATTAATCAAAGTGAGAAAATTTCCCGCTTATTTAGCAGTAAAGTGTCACTATCACAAAAAAAACACATTACTTGGAATGTTACTATCACAAAGGATCACCAAAGTAAAGAAAGTTCTCGCGCACGTATCCACAAAGATAGATATAATATCGTAATACTTTTTTCCATGCTCTGAAATGCGACAGGATGGATTGACATATTAGTTGGTTGTCAAATCTAATGTCAAATATTATGATTGCAGTACAATGTATTTTGAGACTGTGCAATTTTCTTCTGTTGAGTTTCAGAACGCATATTTGATCCTCCAACGTGCACGCGAATTTGAAACTTTATGCAGCGGTAATAAATTACAAATTGACTCTCCATTTTATTTAGAAAACGTTTGTATGGGAAATAGAAAAATGCTGTTTTGAAGATTTTCCCGGCAATTATTCGAATTTTTCTCACCTTTTAAACCTTCCCTAGACCTCCACGAATAATTCAAGACCAAGATAAGATAAATCCGTTCAGCCGTTCTCGAGTTTTAGCGAGACTAACGAACAGCAATTCATTTTTATATATATAGATATATATATATATATTATTTCTTTTTGATTTGATTTTTATTTTCCTACTTCAACATAGTGACATACTTTATTTTCCACTCATTTATAAATCCACCTAACCATATAAAAATATACATATACATTTTTTATAATTTCATGTTTTATCCTGCACATAGCATAGGAGACAGAGGGAACCGCAGGACCCAAAGCTAGTGTTAAGACACTTCGTTTCCTAGTTCCAGATTTTTCGAGGCATTGCGTATTGAGTGGCGGATTTCAGCGCCGCGCTTTGCCTAGTTGCCAAAGCGAAGAGAATAGAAACGAAAATATCCATCTTCCTCTCATAAGAATCACAAACCGTCGCGTTTACTGGTAAACACTAAGAACATAATCAATTAAAAAAAAATAGTGGGCTCCCTGCTTGTACGCTTGGTTTTATTAACTTAATACCTTTTAGGAATAGTGAAGTTCTTTTATTGTTAAAAGACAGAATTTTTAAAACTTCTCCAAGCAAATCCAATTGATCAACTTGTAGAATTTGTTTAATCAATTATCAATTGAACTGTTCAACTTCGAACATCGGCTATATTCACCAAGCCGCCTTTTCGACAACTTTAAAAGTATACCAAAAAGGAAATACTAGGTCAGAAACTCGCCTCTCCAAGTGTACGCAATTAGAACGCTGCCACAAATAATATATAATTATGATGATTATTGCCATTATAAAAATATTGAATAGTAAAACACAATAAAACAAGGTTTTTGGTATGAAATAAAAAGAAAATATAAAATTTAAAGAAATTATTACTTTAATTTTTATTCTTCCATACATAAACAGATCAAACTTTATTGGCGTTCAACAATCTCATAGCCTCTCTATAACCAGAGTCACTAGCTCCATGAACTGTTGCAAAATGCGTGACATGTGTGGCTTCTCCCGCAAACAATACTTTGGGATTCCCCGCAATATCAACGAGGGGTTCCCCGAGTGTTTCTCTTGCGTTCGGATACTTTTGCATCGTTAAACCTTCATATGAATATGTGCCACGTGTAAATGGATTTGTGAACCATGTCGATCTGAAAATAATACACATATGTAATAATAGGAGCTCGGACTGTGAAAGTGAGCGTTAATGCATTTAAAAGCGGTCGTTTAAATCTACACTTAGGTCGTTATTCCCAAGCGCTGCTCGGAGCTCCTTTTCCTACAACGCGATGGGTTCCCGCACGGTGAGTCCATAGAATGCTAAGTAAAATGACATAGTTTTTAATTCTCATTAAAACAGCTATATAGAAAGAATAAAGAAATTCAATATAGCACATTAAGCAGAGAGCTAAGTCATTCTGCTTTTTGCTTTTTGCCCAAATTCTTAATAAAACCTCTAGAATGCTGAAACTTAACGCTGGGTTTTGTTTTCCAGAGCAGGAAAATGATAAGCAGTAACTAGTTTTCCGAGAAATATTGAACCCAAAACTACCACACTTACATTCAGGCGTATTTCTATTACACCATATTACTTTTACTTTTACTTATTTATATTATTAACATCATACTTAACCAGGGTTAATCGTTTATAACAATAAAAAAGTTTACCGTATTATTCCGGTCGGCTCAGATATTGTCATGTCTTTGCCCAAAAATGTACGTAACAGCTTCATTGTTTTGTCCTTAACAACATCCTCTGGAAGTGATTCAGCCTACAAATTGTTTAGTATGATGGACCCATATAATCTGCTTATATAAAATCTCTTTTACCTATTAATTATATAATATTTAAGCATAATCTGATGATGGGGACCGCCCTTATACATATGATTACTTATTTCTGAAGTATATAGCTAAATACATACATTTGTGTAGAAGAACGTGCTCAGATGGTTTGGGCATGTCGAAAAAGTGAGTGATGAAAGACTACTTAAAAATCATATACGAAGCAAAAGTGAAGAGTAAGAGAGGTAAGGGGAGACCTCTGTTGACTTTTGAAAACACAGTATCGAAGATACTGGGGGAAGGTCACTTGAAAAGCATGAGGACTTCCCGGAGACCATGTATGGACAAGCTAATGTCAGTGGACGAGGTGAAAGAGGTATGTAGAGACCGCAGCGTTGGGCGTTCCGTACTCTCTGACTACCCCACTAGCAATAAAGCGTGAAAATATATGTATGTATTTGTATCGAGTCAACATATCAGACTTCTCTGATCTTCTTCGTTTGACTGATTGACTCTTACCATTTTTGTGACATCACCAGCCGTCCACAATGTGAGAGTGTTATTTGAACCGGATGGAGTGGACACATCACGTATTTTAGTCAACCATGTATCATTGCCAAATTTCTCTTTATCACCAGGTAAATAATAGAACAAGTATCCATTACTCTTCCACCATTTCTCTGGGAAAGAAAGTATGATTTTGCCTATGAGGCCGAAAGTAATTTTGTCGATGGCAGTTATTTTATCTTCT
Organism: Dione vanillae; assembly: GCA_037178615.1. Taxonomy (NCBI): domain Eukaryota; kingdom Metazoa; phylum Arthropoda; class Insecta; order Lepidoptera; family Nymphalidae; genus Dione; species Dione vanillae. The sequence goes on from JAZFAU010000342.1 coordinate 81,668, forward strand.
GGCAGAGATGGAGAAAATAGATTGGAATACCTGAAATAAGAAGATAAGAAACAATTTAGCATTCTGTGGATTCATTTTCCAGATGCATGACAATAACGTGGACGTGAGAAAGAGGAGCCTAGAATAAGGAACTCCACCCCCAAACTACTAACTAACCCAACTACTACCTACTAACCTAATCAAATTTTAAAGTAAAATTTAGAATTTTATAGTAAAATTTATTTTATAAGACTTTCGTAAATCGGTGTAATTGATTATTGTAACAAATGGATGCGCGTTTTAAATATTGTAAAAAGGATAGATAGATGGTCATTATTAGACTTATATATTCGTTAAAACAAGAATTATAATATATGGGCAAAATTATCTAAACGAAAGTTCTTCCAACTAATCAACATCGGGCAGGGATAGTTAGTAGATTTTAATGGATAGTGTCAGTTTTTGATGAGTACACAGTACCATCCGTTTGTGGGACAAATTTTTCCTGCACACGGATGGTCTGTGTAAAAGCATTTTTTTATAGCTTCACGCTTTATCCCGCATATTGTAGGGTAGGCAGAAGGAACTGCAGGAACTGTAGGAACCTAGTGTTAAGACATTCCGTTGTTTTTCATTTCCTAGTGACAAAAAAATGGATATCTAAAAAAAAATAATTTTGAAATTAATTTAAAGTAAACAAAACATATAATGACTGTATTATATATTCTAAAATATTCATATATAATTATGTTAATTAAGAATTTTAAAAAGAGTAAGGCTTGCATATAACGGTAAAAATAAATTGGGAGCCAATTAAGTTGAGCAGGATATTGAGAAGCTTGGTCACATACTTAGAGAAAGCATATAAAAATTTTAACGCAGCGAGATATAAACCTGCTTCTCTTGCGAACTGTGCAAGCGCTCTCACCACTGAGCCATGCATTCTTCATCACGCCGCGTCGCTATTCTTATATGCTTTATACAACTTATTGCGAAGTTAGCATCTCTGTAGGGAGAGTGCAAAATATCATAATAATATGCAAGATAACAAGACACGCAGTTTCAAATCCCGCTCTGTTCAATTTTTTATATGTTTATTTAAGAATTTTATTCTTTGCATGGATTAACATTTTAAAAATCATAAAAATAACATGTTATCACTTACGTAAGCCATCGCTCTAATTTATTAACTAGACCACCTCAATTTAACAAATATCGACGTAGCCGACAGCGGAAAGGAGAATAGAAAAATGAGAGAAATGAGAGAGAATTTATAAATATTTAAGAACAAAAAATAATGAATCCTCATATAATGAGAACAAAAACCTACCGTTCCTTCAAGACTCCAAGAGAAACAGTAACGATAACATTACTTGCTGTATACACGTCGCCATCTTTGCAGATCACCTCAACACTTCCGGTGGAGTTCTGCGGCCATTTTATTTGAACGACCTCTTTATTTAGTTTTATATCTAATGTTGGCAAGCCTGGGCCGTTGTTGTATGTATTCTGTTGAAAATAAATATTTTTCTTCTATGTATCATTTTTTTTATACTTTATCCCGCATATAGCGCGAGAGAGCTATAGGTAGAAGGAACTAGTGATGTAACGAATGTCATTTTTTTAACATTCGCGAATGCGAATGCGAATGTGAATATTTGCTACCGACATTCGCGAATGCGAATGCGAATGCGAATATTCAGTAATTCTTGTAAATTTTGGATTTTAATTTTCAAACACGTTGGATTATAACAATAAAAACCTAAGCACTTGATTATGAAAAACTTTTTTAGAAGCGAGAGAGAATTAAAAAAAAAATATGAGATAAGATGAAGACTAATAATAATGTTTACGAGGTTAAGTAACTGTTTTTTGAATTAAATAACAAAAAGTAAACTGATTTAAATTTTTATAACGTATTATCGTCGTCAAATTTTCTTTTCTGACATACGCAAAACGTGCGAATATTCGCGAATGCGAATATTCGTTACATCACTAGAAGGAACCTAGTGTTAAGGACAGTACATCACTTTCCGCCTTTCGGACTATTGCGTGTTAAGTGGCGGATCTGGCAAATGATTAGTATTAAAAAAGACTAAGTTTGGCATTATAATGTATTATTATGTATAAATATATTATGTATAAATATATTAAAAATATTACGAGTAACTTAACAACACTTGTACAATCTTAAATGAGAGCTTTAAACTTAAACGGCAACACTTGTAAACTTGAACTTTAAACTTGAACTTTAAACTTGAACTTTAAACTTGAACTTTAAACTTGAACTTTAAACTTGAACTTTAAACTTGAACTTTAAACTCGAACTTTAAACTCGAACTTTAAACTCGAGCTTTAAACTCGAGCTTTAAACTCGAGCTTTAAACTCGAGCTTTAAACTCGAGCTTTAAACTCGAGCTTTAAACTCGAGCTTTAAACTCGAGCTTTAAACTCGAGCTTTAAACTCGAGCTTTAAACTCGAGCTTTAAACTCGAGCTTTAAACTCGAGCTTTAAACTCGAGCTTTAAACTCGAGCTTTAAACTCGAGCTTTAAACTCGAGCTTTAAACTCGAGCTTTAAACTCGAGCTTTAAACTCGAGCTTTAAACTCGAGCTTTAAACTCGAGCTTTAAACTCGAGCTTTAAACTCGAGCTTTAAACTCGAGCTTTAAACTCGAGCTTTAAACTCGAGCTTTAAACTCGAGCTTTAAACTCGAGCTTTAAACTCGAGCTTTAAACTCGAGCTTTAAACTCGAGCTTTAAACTCGAGCTTTAAACTCGAGCATTAAACTCGAGCTTTAAACTCGAGCTTTAAACTCGAGCTTTAAACTCGAGCTTTAAACTCGAGCTTTAAACTCGAGCTTTAAATTCGAGCTTTAAACTTAAGCTTTAAACTCAAGCTTTAAACTCAAGCTTTAAACTCAAGCTTTAAACTCAAGCTTTGAACTCAAGCTTTAAACTTAAGCTTTAAACTTAAGCTTTAAACTTAACTTAAACTTTAAACTTAACTTAAAAAATAAACTTTAAATTTAAACTTTAAACTTTCGTTCAAAACAGTAACAAAAGAGATTAGTTTCAGAATTCCATTACGTTAGATAGGAATTCAGAAAGAAGCCTACAATAATACAAAAGACGATAGAAAAGGAGACTTTTGTAGAGCATCATTCCAAAAGATATTGGAAAATGTCTCCAAAATATACACAAAATTTATTTTAAATCACTACTACTATTACAAATACGAGTGTAGGTTTGTGTTTCACTGTCGTGTGAAAACTACCCAACTGAATATGAAACATTGTATATATCGCAGATTACACAGAAGAAATATAAAAAAATAAACGAGTAGAACCTTTGACCACCATCGGTCGTTGGTTCTACTCTTGTTTTATTGTTCTAAAATAAATATTTTGAAAGGCAAGTGATAATTAGCAATTGTAAATGATTTCATTAAATTATAGCAAGTCAAACAATTAGAAGCATAAGCAAGTACTATCAACTTTATAAACAAACTATTTGAACAGCAAATGCTACAAGCTTTATAAATAAAACAAGTAAAGCAGTTTTTAACAATTAATTAATTAATTAATTAACAATTTTTATAAAAACCAACATAGATTCTACTTACAATGTTTACTCGAACGCGATAGGTCGTCAAGTGTGTCCATCGTCACAAATGACGCCTTTATAAATACTTCCATTAATACCCTTCCAATAATACCCTTCCATTGGTGGAAGTCAATCACACAACTATTTTCACATAAATAATTCATTTCATTTTACACTGTAGTCACTTTTGTTTCTTTAATTTCTAAATAATTAAAGAATCAATAAATAATTTAATATGACAATATTTTGAGTCAAACTAATTGACTCAAAATAACAGGATACACATTCTGACACATAGAAAAACATAAAACATCTTGATAATTACACATAAGTCGTTCTTAACAATATTAATAAACAGATATTAATATTGAGCAGTTTAAACAATTTAAATAACCATAGTCACATTTCCAATGGAACTATGTAAAAAAATAAAAATAAATAATCACGGCGACATATATATACTTTTGGAGGAATACTTTATTTTTTTAACGACATATTAGAAAATTTTAGAATAATAAAAACATTGTTTGCCAACAAATTTCAAAATCTAGCTATTGTTTGGAATTTTTTTATTTCAACTCTATTACTTATTTTCATTACTTAAATGCGAGCAAAGCCGCTAGTATAAGCTAGTATTTAACAAAATTAAAGTAAAGAATAACAAGTTGAGTTCCGCCACTCAACACGCAATGCCTCGAAAATGGCGGAAAGCGAAGACGGAGAAAGCAGCCATGTGCAGGATAAAGCGTGAAGCTACAAAAAAAATAACAAGTAAAAATAAGACTCACCAATAAAATATCAAAAAAGGTTTTATAACCATGTCTATGCCACGTGGCGTGCTGGTCTCCACCCAAGGATATATACGAGGTCTTTGCATTTAAATCGTTCCAATCATTTGGCGCGTAATCATTTGTGATAGCTACATTTAGGATATCCAAAAATTCTTGTATGAAATGTTCATCTTTAAGTATATCCGGATAATTTTCTTTCAAATGGTTCATTAAACTGAAATGTTATTTTTTGGTACAATTTATTTCTTTTGGGATAAGAAGATATTGAATATTAAAAATCATTTTAAAAGAAAAAGAATATTTGAACCTGCACCTTTTGGTTAGGTAAAAAATTATTATACCTTACCTCATATATATCGCTTTAAATTTGTAAATAATGGTCTCAATATTAACGATATTTTTTATAGCTTCACTCTTTATCCCGCACAAAGCAAGATAGGAAGAGGCAACTGCAAGAAGCATTGGAACTTAGTGTTAAGACACTCCGTTCCCTACTTGCCACCTTTTTCGTGGCATTGAGTGGTGGATTCAACGCAGTACTTAGCTTAGGTGACAGAGCGAATAAAACGAAAATGTAAAAATCTATTTTCCTCTCATGGGAATCGAACCCTAAAACCGTCGCGCTTACAGGCAAACGTTACGCCTCCCACGATAATTCTTGAGTACTAGGAATTAAATATTGAACAACTCCTTAAAATATTCAAATAAACTTACCTCCTCGTTATATATGTGCCTTCACCTACATTTTCTTCTGGCTGCTTATCCTCGACACCTTCACAAAACTCCCACAGCTGATGGATTAAACTGTTATTTCCTGGCCTGCCATCCGAATTATATACTTCAATACTTATGTCTTGTTCCCACACAGAGATGTTGTTGCTTATAGCAGCTTGATATACACGGCTGTCTTCAGTTCCATGTATCCTAAGAAAATTTATATACATTTTTAGAACAGACCCAGAAGGTTTATACATCTATGCCACGTATTATACTGAGTCGCCTGTGCCGCTCAGTGTCTTGTTAGGTGTTTTTGTTAAAATTGTTCCAATCATTTGAACCAAAATCGTTACTAATGGTTACGTTCATTATATCTCAATATTTGTCCACTAAATATAGATATTTTATTATGTTTAGATAGTAATCTTTTAAATATGCCAATAAAATTTTATATATATACATATTTTTTAATTTCTTTGACTGACATCTAATGTTACAGAAGATTTTAACCTTAACAACTGCACTGAGAATTTTAGTAAATCTGTTACCATTCCGCTCCTTCCTCCACTATACCATCACCAAATGGAACTGTCTTCACTCGCCCACCGATTCTGTCCTGAGCTTCTAAAACTAGGACTCTCTTGCCGGCTTTGGCGAGGGTAGACGCTGCTGTAGCACCTGCTGGTCCTATACCAACTATGATGGTGTCATACGATGAAGGTACAGGTGATCTGGTCAAAA
>JAZFAU010000342.1:92500-220000 GCA_037178615.1 Dione vanillae
TCCAAAATTTCATGCGCAGAAATCCTCACCTGTCATTAAGGACTCCAGAAGCGACATCGATGAGCCGAGCTACATCATTTAATAGGACTAATGTTACAAGTTTCTTTGAAACATATCAACGCCTTTTCGAAAAATATGAATTTAGTGCTTCTCGAATATGGAACATAGATGAAACCGGAGTCACAACCGTTCAAAAACCAAAGAAAATTGTTGCTGCTCGTGGTCAAAAGCAAGTTGGCGCTATCACATCAGCTGAGAGAGGAACACTTGTAACACTTGCCTGTGCCCCCAACGCTGCAGGTAATTTTATTCCGCCAATGTTCATATTTCCTAGGCTTAAATACTCTGAAATGTTCATTCGCGGTGGACCTCCTGATTGCATCGGAGCTGGCAATTCTTCAGGGTGGATGACAGAAAAAGAATTTTGTATTTTTATGGACCATTTTATCAAACATTCGAGACCCACTAAAGAAGAGCCAGTTCTGTTGCTACTTGATAATCATTGCTCACATGTTAATATTGCAGTTGTCGAAAAAGCTAAGGAAAACAATGTTATCATGCTATCATTTCCCCCTCATTGCTCACACAATTTGCAACCTATGGACGTAGGAGTATATGGTCCATTCAAAAACTACGTTAATAGGGCCCAAACTGCGTGGATGCATAATAATCCGGGGAAAACGATGACAATATATGACATCCCAGGTGTAGTGAAGGAGTCTTTACCACTTGCCTTGAACCCTGCAAATATTATGAGTGGATTTAAAGCTTCTGGTATTTGGCCTTTAAATGCTGATATTTTTCAAGACAGTGACTATGCGCCCTCATTTGTGACCGACCGTCCAGATCCTGCTGGTCAATCAGCAAATGATGAAAATGTATCGTTGAATCTCCTAAATCCACAACTGTTAGATTCGGTTCCTGAATTAGATATTAGCACGACAGAAATTATCCATCAAATTGAAACTGCAAATGAACCAACTCCTAGTTGCTCTGGTCAAAACCAATTTTCCCCATCGAAGATAAGACCTTTACCGAAGGCACCACCACGAAAAACAAATATGAACGGCAGGCGCAAAAGAAAGTCCGCTGTTTTGACAGATACACCTGAAAAAGAAGCTTTGAGAGTTGAACATGAAGAAAGAATTAAGAAAAAACAGAAAATAAATGATAAGATAACAAAAACAAAAAGGAAAAGGCAAAGGTAAGGGTAAAAAATCAGCAAATAATAAAAATACTGTAGAAAGAGTTAAGAAAAGGGTTTTTAGTTCAGATTCAGAATCTGATGACTGGTATTGTTTAGTTTGCTATGAAAATTATAGGCATTCAAAAGGTGATTGAGTAGAATGTATTGTATGTAAAATGTGGGCACATGTAGGATGTGTCACAGGCGACACTATTTCTTTTGTTTGTAGAAATTGTGACTCAGATGAAGACTAATTTATTAAATTTATTTATCTATTACGGAGACATATTAAAAGGCTGATTAATAATATGTAACGTTAAATAACTAAGTTAATTATAATTACGAGACTTCATAATTCAACTTACTGTGATTTTGAAGTGCCTTGTTGATATAATAAATATTAATGGTAGTATTTAAGTAAAAAAAAAAGTTTATTTGTTGATCACTTCGAGAAAAGTTTAATTTTAGTTAATTATTTAATAAAAATATTCATGTTGAATAATTTTTTTTATAAGAAGTACCTCATTATGTTTAATAAATACCTAATTGTTTGTTTATAAAAACCAAAATGTGAAGAGAATAAATAATTGAAGGTGTACATTTCTTAGTTTTATTGTTGTTACTACATGCCCCAATGGGTGTTACAACAAACCCCAGTACGGGGTAAATTGTAACACTGCCGTTTTTTTTTTAAAAAAAAACTTTGCTAAAGATACCTGTAGATTTGTCATTTTTTCAATGAGAATTAATAGAAGGATAGTTAGAGTATCAATAAAAAATTAGCTAGTGATAATATAACACATACATCTTAAGATATATCGGTAATTAGTAAAATTGTTACAACAAGCCCCTCGCTCCCCTATACAGGATACCTTCATGTTATTTTTGTAAGAAGCTTCAAAAGATTAATGTAAAAATTGAAAAAACAGGTATTCTACAAGGGTGTATCCTTGGTCCGCTATTGTTCTTCCTTTATATTGACGATTAAAAATTTTAAGCGAAGAACTTATGTGATAACGTACATTTCGCAGATGATACCCCTTTTTTTAAAAAAAATATAGAAACAAAGTAATATATTATGGTGATTAAATAATATTTTGTTGAAAAAAATAATTTAATCTTTTACATAAAAGATCCAAGTTTTATCATTATGCAATCATCAGGATTCTTAGGTATATCTTAGATTTCTAGCTTTAGTGGAAAACCTAAATAATGACATTTGCACAAAAATTCGGCGTTTACAATTAAAAAATAAAACAAATGGTAGACGTTGATTCTGCGCAGCTTATATTTTATAGAATGCTACAGCAGTACCATAGATAATAATTCAACATATTGAATTAAAAAAATTGTTGCCTTGTGGATCAATTTTTAATATTGGTACTCGAGATTCTGTGCGATATATGTATATTCGAACAAAATGATTCTTACTTATTTAGATAATATCCTCAAAAAAATGGTTGCCTGTAAAGTGGGTTTTACGGACGAAAATTTTACGTGACAACGTCTTTTTCTCGGTAGAATATTTATTGATATGATTAATAATTATAATATAAATTGCACAAATTTTAACTATAGAAAATATATTTTGTTTACTAAAACATTGTACATGTGTCAAGTGATACGCGCGGCGGACCGATCATAGTTCGGTGACAGTTGACACATCGTTATGTTACCTTTTTCATATGTGACTCCGAGCCGCAACCTAATTTAAGACGTTGTCACGTCAAAATATATACATAAATCTTTAGCAGGTCTGCGAATACCTGTCTATAAAAAATCTATTGCCATTTCCATTTCCTTATTTCATAAAGTAAGTATCAAACGTAATCAGTTAAGCTTTTTACTCTGTATAGAATATAGAATATCTAATTGACATAAAGATGTGAAAAAAGACACTTTGAAATTCATGCAGACTTACCTACCATTATAAACACATTATACATATATTTTTAGATTAGATTATTCAGATTATAAATTATCTGTTTGCCCTTTGGCAAAGCCCTCCCCCAACTCTCTCCATTTGCACCTAGCCATGGCTGTCCTGGTCCACAAGCTGCCAGCCAAAGCTTTAATATCATCCGCCCAGCGCTTGGATGGTCTGCCTCGCTTTCTTGTCTTGTCTCTAGAATACCAATGGATGATTTTGTTGCTCCACTTTCTTATGCCTCTAATTGTATGACCTGTCCATCTCCACTTCAGATTCCTTATTGTTGTTATAACGTCTTTTAGTTTGTTTTTTAACACTTGTTATTTTTATTTTATCAGATTATTTTATTCCCAAAATATTCCTCTGCACACTATTTTGACAAACTTCTAATTTTCTGGTATGGTCTTTGGTGAGGGCCCATGTTTGGCATCCATAAGTGAGTACTGGTAGAATACAAGTATCAAACAGTTTTCGTTTGACAGCCATTTTTATGTCTGAGCTTTTGAATATCTCCTTCAGGCTCCAATATCTGTTCCAAGCATGTCCTATTCGTCTGTCGATCTCTTTTGTGAGTATGTCTTTTGAAGAGATTATTTGTCCCAGATAAACATATTCGTTGACATTTTCTATGAGTTTGTTATTAATGTATATCTTTATTTCATGTTCTTTACTGGCCATTATTTTAGTTTTTTCGGAGTTCATTCTTCGTCCCACTTTACAGCTTTCTCTATCAAGCTCCTCAATCATTATCTGAAGGTCATCGTCACTCGTGGAAGAAAATATTACAAGGTCATCTGCGAATCTTAGATGAGATAGGTGTTCTCCGTTGACCTTTATTCCTTTTCGTTCCCAATTCAGCTGCCTAAATACCTCTATTAACACGGCTGTGAATAGTTTTGGAGATGATGGGTCCCCTTGTCGTACACCTCTCTCTAGTTTAATTTCACATCCATCTCTCTCTAGTTTAATCTTAGCTGTACTATTCATGTAAATATTTTTCAGTATTGTAATGTACTTTGTGTCAACTCCCTGATTCTTAAGTGCCCGCCATATGCTTTCGTGGTAAAGAGAATCAAATGCCTTCGAATAGTCAACAAAGCAACAATAGATGGTCATATTGTATTCCTTAGCTTTTTCAAAGAGTTGTTTGACTAATCTAGAGTAGAATTTAATCTAGAGTTGAATAGCCGCTTCCGAACCCTGCCTGTTCTATTGGTTGGTTTTCCTCTAAGTTTTTTGTCATCCTGTTTAAAATTATTTTGGCGAAAACTTTATATATGTTCGACATTAGACTTATAAATATTGAGCTTGTCCATTGTTCTGGTATTATTTCACTTTTCAAAATTTCATTGAATAAGTCAGTAAGTATAGATGTAAGAAATAATGTGTTTATTTTCGATTAACAGTTCATTATTAATCCCATCTGCTCCTGAAGCTTTGCCTTTTTTCTGAGTTTGGATGGCCCACTCTACTTCTGCGCGTATTATTTCTGGCACCTCTTCTGTCCCTGACAAATCTGTTTTCCTTATGTCAGATGTCTCTGAGTAGAGGTCTCGGAAAAAATCCGTGGCAATTGATAAGATGTTTTCTCTTTTTGTTTCTCCTTTTTGATTTTTATTCTGCATCTTTGGTATCCAATCTCTTTTTTCTGTCAATTGCTTGATTGCTTTTTAGTGCCTCCTGTTTTTTGAATACACATTTCTAAAGTTTCTAATCTATGTTTCTTTCTGTCTTTTCTTATACTATGCAGTATTTGCTTGCTTAAATCTGCGATGTCATTTCTGATTTTCTTTGTTTTGTTGCTTTTAGTGATCAGAGAAGCTCTAGTATCCATTAAGATTTGAGTTTTATGCGATATCCATTTTATTCTATATTGTTTATTTTCCTTTTTGTTATGAGTTCCTCGAACTTACAGTATTTGTCTTTTACACTCAGCTCAGTGGTATTTGCTGTGAAATAAATTAGGCTTTCCTCTGTCAAGTTTGTGTTATTAGATGTTTTTATTAGATGTTTTGCTTTAAACGGTCTAATACTTTTCAATTTTAAAAGGTTTATTTTGGCTCTAATCAAGAATGGTTAGAGCCAAAATTTAATAGTAACCACAGAAGTGGTTACTATTAAAGTTTAGGGCTTTAACTACCCGACAATCTTGAAAAGCATTACTTTTATTAGTTAATATATAGTCAATTTCGTCCCCGCGGGACGAATGTAAGCAGGGACTAAGTAACGGAGTGTCTTAACACTAGGTTCGTATGGTTCCTGCAGTTCCCTCTGACTATCCTGCCATGTGCGGGATAAAGCGCGCTAAAAAAAAATCAAAACAATATAGTCAATTTCGTTTTTGAAGTTATTATTCGGGGATATCCATGTCCACCTATTCTTTTCTTTGGTTTTGTAGCCACTATTTTATATTTTTAAATTGTTCTCCCAAGCCAATTGGATAAGCTTTTCGCCGTTACGAGTTCTCTTCCCTGAACAATAAGGACCTAGTATTGCTTGTTCTCCTTCTCTTCTACGCCCAGTTCTTGCGTTAAAGTCTCCCATTATAATAAGGTTATTCTTAATGTGGTGATCTACAGCCTTACATAAAGTTGAATAGAAGGAATCTGTCTCAGTATTGCTTGCTTGTTCTGTTGGTGAGTATATCTGAATTATTGACCATATGATATAATTAGGCGGAAATCTTATATTTAATGTGGCAATGCGGTCAGATATGCCAATAAATTGAACAATATTCTCTCGAAGTTCCTTCTTTATCAAGAATCCTACGCCGTATTGGCCTGGTGTAGATCCTTTGTAGTAAAAGATAAACTCTCCGTGGTCTTCTATACCTTCACCTTGACGTCTTACTTCACTTAATTCTAATATTGTCCAGTTAACATTTGAAAGTGCCGCTAAAAGTTCCGTGAAACGTTCATTTGTTCTTAATGTAAGAGTATTGAATGTTGCTATATATAGGTAAGTATTGTTTTTAAGGGGATTTTGTGACTTATAATTTGTAAGGATATTAGTTGGGGGTAGTGGTCGTCTTCCCCCACGGTGACCGGCCGGCTTGCTTCTTCTACTTCTTGCCGCATAGCTTAAAATATTTGGTTTAATTCTTTCGTTTGAGACTTTTGTGCTGTTTATTTTCTTTTGTGTAGGGGGTGTAGGGGTGTTTAGTGATCTTGTCGCCTCCCTTTTCCTTTTTTCCCTAGTAATTTCACTAGATTTCTTTATTACTAATTTATCGTGCTTTATGTACGCTAAATTCCCTTATTTTCTTTCCTCGTCTAGTTTTGGTTGAAGTTGTTTACGCACCGCTAGTATCTCTTTGGGATAGTCTTTATTGACGTAGATACCAGATGGAAGGTTGGTCTTGTTTCTCACTACTTGGTGTTTTTTTAAATATTGATGTGAAAGTAAACACTACGGGGCGATTTTTATTAGTTGCTGCTCCGATTTTATACACCTTGTTAATTTCTTGACAAACCATATGTGTTCCTGACTCTACTATTATCTCTGTTATGTAATCCACCAATTCGCCTTCGTTTTTATCTTTTTCTTCTAGACCAAAAAAGACTAAATTGTTTTTTCTACTTGCACTGTCTACCTTGCGTAGATTTTGTTCTAATTCTGCTATTTTAATCTTAAGAATATTATTCTCTTCCGTTACTGATTTTAATTTTTCATCAAGTGCTTCCATAACATTCTTCGTTACAATCATAGTTTGTTGGTTTAATTTTTCTTCCAATTTCACATCTAGTTTGTTTAACAACTATTCCATATATTTATCCATGATTTTTAGTTTATTTTTTTTTTATTTTCTTTATTTTATTTTCTAATATTATTTTTTTCTGTTGTAAGCAACACTTAACACTTTCAATGACAAATAATATTTATGTTGATAAGTGTTCGAGAAAAAAGAAGTTCGAGTCCTGCGTTTAAATTTTTATATGTTTTCTTTAAGCATTTTTTATATCCTCAGTGTGAATTAACGCCTTAAAAAATCATAAAAGCATTTAATAAAATTGTGTTTTTTATATTGATAATAGCAACTTTGAACTTGTTGACTCTGGCTTGTATAAGCAGACCTGCCTTCTGAACTGGTAGTGTCATATTCATTCGACTGTTTAAAAATCCTTGAAAAGTTATGCTTTAATTTTGTTAAAATTATGATTTTACTTTCAATTTCTTTTATTTCGTGATTCTAAAGCAGTTTAGTTTAGTTGGTGCAGACGAGTCCTGGAGTGGAGACCGCGTCTTGGCAAACGTAGTGTATCACGCCCTCCGGCCCGCTGGACCGATGACTTACGCAGGGTTGCCGGAGCAGGCTGGATGAGGGTTGCGGAGGACCGGGATGTTTGACGCAAACTTGAGGAGGCCTATGTTCAGCAGTGGACAACGATTGGCTGACGACGACGACTACGACGAAAGCAGTTTATATACTATAAAAAAATGGTTGCCTGTAAAGTGGGTTTTACGGGAGAAAATTTTACGTGACAACGTCTTTTCCTCGGTAGAATATTTATTGATATGATTAATAATTATAATATAAATTGCACAAATTTTAACTATAGAAAATATATGTTGTTTATTAAAACATTGTACATGTGTCAAGTGATACGCGCGGCGGACCGATCATAGTTCGGTTACAGTTGACACATCGTTACGTTACCTTTTTCATATGTGACTCCGAGCCGCAACCTAATTTAAGACGTTGTCACGTCAAAAAATAGTACTAGAAACCGTTCTGAAATCATAAAACGCATTTGGGTTGAAGCACGATCATATGTTACAATATTCACATTGACTTACTATAATTATTTGTTAATAATCTAGATACTATTTTTAATAAATTGGCTCTATTAAAGTCAGTTCAAGTTAGTTAGTAGTTAGTTCGAGTTCGTTAGTAGTTAGTTCAAGTCAGTCAAAAAGGTAATATCTCCATATTTTTATAAAATTTGTATTTTAATAGAAAAAATACAATAGTAAAATAAATAACAAGCAAAATTCGTAAATGGGACTTACTCTTTATTTTTTAATTTACAATTAAACAATTCTTATTAGTGACATTGATACTCTTGAACTATACTGGAGAGAGCATTTCATTCCCGAGGCGTGTTATCATTTATGAAATCATTAATATGATAATATCATTTAACAAACAATTTCACAAGTTTTTTAAATTGTGATATAGAACAATCTTGGACGTTTTCTGGGGTCCTATTGAAGAAGAATACAGACTGTCCCGTGAAAGAAATGCAGACTTGATGCAATCTAGCTAGGCGCGGTAAGTATATGACTATTTCTGGTATTAATATTGTGTACATGGCCGATTTTGGTAATTTTTTTATTTTATTAGTAGGTTTTTAGAACATATTGTGATTATTTATGCTTAGGATTCAACCAATCAGGCCAAACAGACCAAAGAGGCCATCTTGATATACAAGATGGGCTGTTAAATTGCTGTTATACAAAATCTTACATCAAAGTAATTTGGATAATGAATTATGATTTGTGAAGTAGTTAATATTGAGGTAGGAGCAGGAAACGGAATTAAATAGAAAAATCCATCAAGTTAGACGTAAAGCAACAAAAAAAAACTTTCTGTTATATTCTTAAAGTATAAAAACATACAAAAATATCAATTTACTGACACTAAATAAAGTAAACATTTATTATTTTATTTATTAGCATTTAACAATCTCATAGCCTCTCTATAACCAGAGTCACTAGCTCCATGAACTGTTGCGAAATGGGTGACATCTGTCGCTTCTCCCGCGAACAACACTTTGGGATTCCCCGCAACGTCAACGAGGGGTTCCCCGAGAGTTGCTCTCGCGTTCGGATACTCTTGTGCCGCCATTCCATCATATGAATATGTACCACGTGTGAATGGATTCGTGAACCACTTGGATCTGAAAAATATCCCTCATTATTTAGTAAAAATCATTTCCAACGTTTAAGATCCTAAAAATATAAGTGGACTTAGCCGGAAGAGCCGAAGTACTTGCCTGTAATCGCGACGGTTTGCTTATTATTTCCCATGGGGGGAAGATAGATTTTTTTACTTCCATTTTCTTTGCTCTGGCAACTAGGTAAAGCGCGGCGTTGAGGTCCACCTCGCAATGTCTCGAAAAAGGCGGAAAGTGGGGAACGAAGTGTCTCAACATTAGGTTCCTAAGGTTCCTGCAGTTCACTCTGTCTACCCTGCCTTGTGCAGAATAAAGCGTAAAGCAAAATAGAAGTTTACAGTACTGCATTTATTTTTGCTTTTGAGTTTTTACCTCATTATTACCGAAAACATGTTACCTTATTATCCCAGTCTGTTCAGATATTGTCATTTCTTTGCCCAAAAAGATACGCAACAGCTTCATCGCTTTGTTCTTAACAACTTCGTCTGGCAAGGATTCAATCTTAAACGTTTCAATTATTTAAAAAATATATATTTTCGGTAAACTTTTTCAAAAGTTTTTAATTCTTAAAGAAAAATATAAAAATTTGAACGCAGCGGGATTTCAACCAGCGCCAAGAGGTCAGAGCGCTGGCACAGTTCACAAGAGGACGCGGGTTCAAATTCCGCAGCGTTCAATTTATGTTATGTTTTTGTTTAAGTATTTATCTGATACTGGAGGAAGGTCACGTAAAAAGCATGAGGACTTCCCTGAGAGCTTGTATGAAGAGGTTAATGACAGTGGACGAGGCGGGAGAGGTATGCAGGGACCCCAGCGTTTAACGCTCCGTTTTCTTTGACTACCCCGCGAGGGATAGAGAATAAATGTGTGTGTATATATAAAAATATTAAAGTTGTTAGATTTCTAATCTACTTACTGCTTTAGTAACATCACCGGATGACCACAGAGTTAATGTATTAGAGGAGCCGGCTGGTGCAGAGACAAATCGTATTTTTTTCAACCAAGTTTCGTCAGAAAGTTTTTCTTTATCTCCAGGCAAATAATAGAATAGATACCCATTACTCTTCCACCATTTCTCTGGAAAAGAAAGTATGATCTTCCCTATGAGGCCGAAAGTCATTTTATTGATGACAGTTATTTTATCTTCTGGTAATGAGGGAGAAAATAAGTCGGAATACCTGAAATGTATAGATAGGTTGGTTATTTATTTTAGTTTTATATACGAGTATTAAAACACCTATAAATAGCATACTTCTTTTTATGAATGAGATAACTATTATATATTATTACAATTTTCAAAATGCTAATCCACATTTAAGATAGAGAAATACTTAAAGAAAAACAAGCTTTTATTTATAAGAATTTCAAGAAATCCAGCTGCGTTCAAATTTTCGGTTCCCTTATTCCTTATATCGACGGTTCCCTTATATCTTTTTTGTGTTAACATTTTTATGTTTTACTTGAAATATTTTTTTATAACATACCGCTCCTTCAGAACTCCAAGAGACACTGTCACAATAACATTACTTGCTGTATGCACGTCGCCATCTTTGCAGACCACCTCAACACTTCCGGTGGAGTTCTTCGGCCATTTTATCTGTGTTACCTCTTTATTCAATTTTATGTCTAAAGTCGGCAATCCCGG
Source organism: Dione vanillae (assembly GCA_037178615.1). Taxonomy (NCBI): domain Eukaryota; kingdom Metazoa; phylum Arthropoda; class Insecta; order Lepidoptera; family Nymphalidae; genus Dione; species Dione vanillae. The sequence goes on from JAZFAU010000342.1 coordinate 103,159, forward strand.
ACCGTTTTTGTACGTATTCTATTGAGAATAAATATTTTTCGTTAATTCTACCACACTTTATTCTGCACATGGCAGAGTAGGCAGAGGGAACTGCAGGAACTGTAGGAACTTAGTGTTGAGACACTCCATTGCTTAGTGCGTGAAGACTTAGCAACTTGAGTTATAGAATATTTTGCTCCTTCCATACTCCACTATACGCGCAATTTTCGTAAAATTGAATTGATAGTTTCTGCTTGACGAATTAATATTTAAATTGTTATTGTTTTTTTAGCTTCATGCTTCATCCCGCTCATAGGAGGGCAACGGGTCAGCAGGAACCATGTAAACCTAGTGTTGAGATATTCTGTTCTCCGCACACCGCCATTTGGAGGCATTGCGTATTAAGTGGCAGAACTCAACGCCACGCTTTGCCTAGTTCCCAGAGCGAAAAGAAATAAAAACGTCATCTTTCCCGAACTTCAATTGAACTCACAAATCGTCGAGATTACAGACAGACGCCTGTATGTGCCTACTTTGTTTAGTAATATTATTATCATTACCTCAGCCCAATACGTAAGTATTATAACAAAATAATTAAAATTAGTAAATGTAGACGACTGTACGCAGAAAAAGCAACCAGAATCGATTCACTATTGCCGACCGATTGAAGAACATACATACAGAAAACATTCAAATTGTCATCGGCATTATACTTTTCTAGCTCTTTAGAGTAAATCCACACTAAAGATAGAAAAGTACCCAAAGAAAACATATTTGAACTCGCGCCTCACGAAAACCGCCTATCCGCTTCAACCATTAAGCCATACGTTCTTCGACACACTGTAGGGAAATTCATATGTTTTTTACAACATAAACATCGTAATCTCCATTTTGAAGTCATACTTACCAATAGAATATCAAAGAAAGTCTTATAACCGTTTCTGTTCCACGTCGTATATTTGTATCCATCTATATCTAAATAAGAAGATTTAGCATTTAAGTCATTCCAGTCATTTGTCGCGTAATCATTACAGATGGCAACATTCATTAACTCTAAGAATTCGTTTATGAAATATTCGTCTTTGAGAACATCTGAGTTTTGCACCTTCAAATGGTTAAGTAAGCTGAAATAAATTAATGATTTATTAATTATTTTGTTAATACACACTGAGAAGAAAAGAAATACGTAAATAAAATGTATAAATATTTGAACGCACGGATTGGAACCCGTGTTTCATGGACGGTTTTCAAGAGACGCGGGTTCGAATCCCGCTGCGTTCAAAATATTATATTTTATGTTAGTTGTTTTATGACCGTCGTGGCGCAAAGGCGCAACGACTGCCTGTAACGCGATGGTTTCTGAGTTTGATCCCCAGTCGGGAAAGATGGATTTTTCTATTTCCATTATCTTCGCTTTGGCAACTAGGCAAAAGCGTGGCGTTGAGTTCCGAAACTCAACACGCAATGACTTAAAAAAGGCGGAGAGCGGAGACGGAGACAGCAGGGACTAAGCAACGGAGTGTCGTAACACTGGGTTCCTCTGGTTCCCGCAGTTCCCTCTGCCTACCCTGCCATGTGCAGGATAAAGCGTAATGCTAAAAAAAAAATAAATAAAATAAAATATAAGTTAAGGAATAACATTTCCACATCTAATAGCATATTTATAATTTTAAATATGAATTTTAATGTATTAGGCATTGAATTTGTGGCTTTCCGATGTCTTTCCAGCTCAGTTCAAAAAGAGCGGCTGGTTTAGTTAATTGGAATAGTGCTTCCGCTTTTAACGTTCTATGCATTTTTAATTCAATTTTATAACTTGTTATTGGTAAATAAAACAAAATCTATTCGTCTAAGATTTTACTTTATCACATATACTTATTTTTTTTCTTTTTTCACCTTCACTCACCACATCCTAGGGTTATAAGAGAGAACCACAACTGTCAACACTCAATTCCTCACTTTCCACTTTTCAAGGCATTGTGTGTTGAATGGCGAAACTCAACGCCGCGCTTTACAATTATTATAGGGCGACAATGAAAATATTTCATTCTCTCCTATTTTTTATATATGTACTGAAATAGGCGTTTGTCTTCCATCCCACCTGATAGAAAGTGTAGATGAAGACATAAGTTATACATGCCTGTCCAAAAGAAACCTATTCATTCCACTATAAAAGGCTCTAAAGTTTAACTTAACAGGAAAAGTAGACCCATGCACATACTTTCAAATTTGGACGGCTCACAGCAAAAACGAGCTGTCAAACTTTTTAGTTGAGTATGACAAAAATGTATCCTCCCCTTAAAGGAATCGAATCCACAGGCCGTCGTTTACAAGCAGACGATGCGCCTCTGTACCATGATGATTATTATACAACGAATTAATTGAAATCACCACCTCAAAACATGAGGACTCTTCGGAGAGCATGTATGAAGAGGCTAATGACGGTAGACGGCATGAGAGGCGGGAGAGGTATGTAGGGACCGCAGCGTTTGGCGCTCCGTTCTCTCTGACTACCTCGCTAGGCGTAAAGTCTGAAATAATGTATGTATATATGTGTGTATGTATGTATGTATGTATGTATATATCTATGCGTGCATCACCTTCTCGTTATATATGTGCCAGCACCTTCACTCTTGTCTGGTGGAATATCTGCAACGTCGCGACTAAACTCCAACAATTCACTTATCAGGGTATTGTTCCCTGGTCTGCCATCTGAATTATATACGTACATATGCAGATCTTGCTCCCATACTGAGACGTTATTGTTTATAGCAGCTTCATACACACGGCTGTTTACAGTTCCATGTATCCTAAAATATATATATATATATATATATATATATATATATATATATATATATATATATATATATATATATATATATATATATATATATATATATATATATATATATATATATATATATATATATATATATATATATATATATATATATATATATATATATATATATATATATATATATATATATATATATATATATATATATATATATATATATATATATGACTACTAGGAAAGTGAGGTAATAATATCATCGTGAAATATTTGGCAGAATATGTATTTTGACTCTTGGATTAATACAGATTCAACGATTTCTTTAATTATAACTCAAAACTGTTTTTGTTCCCATGCGGTAGAGGCAACGATCGCGGTCTGCCGAATACTGTTATACACTAACCTAACTAACGTAAGGGAAATTGCAAGGCCATAGAGTGGATTGCTTTGCAATATCACGTACAGTTGATTAAGTTACTTTAGCCTAGCACTTGATAATTGTTATAGTCTATAAACTTTCGATAGATAAGTTGTAGTTAGTCTGTATCATAATTCACACAACATTCACACAAACGCGTCTGCGTAACGATCCCATATACATTGTCCCAAATAAATATAATCTTTAATTAATAAGTCTTTCTTAAAAAAGACTTAAACCTAATATTTCCGTTGCTAATATGTCACTGTTTTAATGACACAAATAATTACTAAAAGTGGTTTATTAATATAGTATATGAAAGGGCAATTTAGACGTTATGTTAGCTCGTTGTAAATCCAAGATTTTTTTTAAATCTTCCAAAAAAATTGCTTCTATTTCGCCATCTCAAGAATTGTTTCTTACAAGTATTACAACATATATTGAATTGAAGATTATCTTTTTAATGAACATCTTACCATTCCGCTCCTTCCTCCACTATACCATCACCGAATGGAACTGTCTTCACTCGTCCACCGATTCTGTCCTGAGCCTCTAAAACTAGGACTCTCTTGCCGGCTTTGGCGAGAGTAGACGCTGCTGTAGCGCCCGCTGGTCCTATACCAACTATGATGGTGTCATACGATGAAGGCAAAGGTGATCTGGTCAATAAAAAACATTCACATATAACCAAAATTTCTGTAAATTATTTTTGTTTTTATTCCGTACATAATAGGATAGACAAAGGGCAACTGCAGAAAGGCTGCCTTCCGCCTTTTTCCGAGGTATTGCATATTGAGTGACGTAACTAAACGCCACGCTTTGCCTTGACCTCCATCTTGCCTTCATGGGAATCAAACTCACAAAGCAAACAAGCAAACGCAGAGGCGTACCTCTGCGTCACAATATATATTTAATAATTGAAATTAATATCTTTATAATGCAAAACATCGTTAGAATTATAATATATAAAGAAAAAATTTTTTGATTGATGAAATGAAAGTTAATAAACTAACTACAATTACTGGATCTTGGTATTAAATCTAAATCTCAGTCTTACACACCTTTACAATCTTACAATGGACCGAGATGAGTTTATTATGAATTAAATTCTTTTGCTTAAATTATCGCCTTTCCTGATAATGGAAAGCCAAAATTGAAGGCCTAAAAATGAGTGTTAGAGTTAATACCATTCTATTTTTGGGTTTCGTATTCCAAAAAATCCTTTAAAAGTAACCCTTATAGAATAAACTATGTTGTCGGTATGTCTGTAGTCGGTCCATTTGGCAAAACTATTTTCTTAACAATTGGAAGATGCTGTTATTACTGAAATAAAGTTAATAAAAAATATTCAAGTCGGTGATAAACTTAAGAACAGAGAAGAATAAAAATTTCTAAGTTAACGCAATTAAAAGATCATAAGCGTTTTGCTATTTTTTTTAAATCGCCAGATATTCAAAATTTACAGAGTAACCTACTTCCCAGAGAATTGGAATTATTAAATTCAGATTAAGTCAGAATTTACACACAAACAAAACCGAAAATAATTTGTTTTTGTTATATCCTAGAAAAAACTAATTTAAAATTTAAATATAAGTTTACAGTTAACTTTATACAAAATGAGTGGCAAACTCGCAAATCTCAACTCTCCTTGGACTGAGAGACCGTACTACCGTTGGAATCTCGTAAGCCAAGCTGTCTGAGGTGCAGGTTTGCAATAACTGTAGATAGACTGTAGATGTTGTGGTTGTGGGTTCGAATCTCGTCCCTCGTTATGGACACATTCCAGGTAATAAGTTTTTATATTTAATAATTAAATCGTCGTCACCTCGTTGTGACTTTTGTAGACTAGATTCTGTAGATGACGTCTACCATTTATTGATGGAATGTGTTCGTAACGAAGCTCTCAGAAGTAAATATGCATTTAAATTTTTTTAAATAGGCTATTGTAATAGTGTACCTGCCTTTCTTCTTTCTGAGAAAGCCAGAATACTTTATAAATTAGCGATAGTTAGTGGCAATTAAATTTCCTGAAAACATTACCAGGGCGACATGATCGCATTAGCGACAAAGATCTATAAATTAAGAAAAAAAAAAGAATCCCGTCCGTATCAGTGAACAAAAGATTGTATTTTTAGTCTATTTTTATTTTATTTTAATTTATTTTTTATTTTATTCCCCAGTAAAAGCCAAAAATTCAATTAAATAAAAAGAATTGAAATAATAATGAACTAAAAAATATAAAAATAAATATAATTTAAATAAACTAACAAAACACGTTTTTTTAAGTATATCAAACTAAAAAATAAAAAAAAATCCTAAAACAAGTTAAAAACAGTATTGATCGAAAATTTTGACCTATTGTGTTGGTCATTCCTTTTTCCTCATTACTGGTTTTGATTTGCTTTAAGAATTATTATTTACTTTTTAGTTTGATATACAGTAGACTCCCGTATAACGCGAGTAATATGTTACGCGTTGTATGAAATCGCGTTATAGGAAATCGCGTTGAATGAGAAAAAACTTGTATAATGCGAATGAGATATTTGAAAAAAATAATATTAATTGAAAAAATTATAATAAATTGTATGAAATCGCGTTGTATAAACTCGCGTTATACGGGAGTCTACTAAACTATATTTTTAAACTATATTTATTAAATTATTACGAAATCATTGACACGTAATGAGTGTACATCCAATCTCAGCCATGTTTATTGAATAACTATTATTCCGCTGTACCAATTCGGCCTTGTGTTATTTCTTTGACCTCTGAACTGATAATGCGATATTAGATGTATTACAGTGCTAACTTACATATTACGTATATTACTAATTGGACAAAAGGTTAAGCCTGATGATTAGTTCTTTTCTTTTTAGCTTCACGCTTTATCCCGCACATGGTAGGGTAGGCAGAGGGAACTGCAGGGACCGTGGGAACCTAGTGTTAAGACACTCCGTCGCTTAGTCCTTGCTTTCTCCGATTATTTCTTCCTTTCTCAATTTCATACATTTTCCTATTAATACTTAAGGCAGCGGGATTTGATCCATATAAGAATTTCGTCCCGGTGTTGTGAAGACCGCATGGCTTAGTGGTCAGAGTGGTTGAACAGTTTCTAAGAGGCACAAGTTCTAATCCCACTGCGTATGTATGTTTTCTTTAAGAATAAATTATATTCATTATATTAGAGATGTATAGAGAACGGAGTGTCTTAGCAATAGGTTAATGACAAAAAAAGCCTAAGCCTAAGGGCCCAGCTCATTAATAACGGAATAAATGCTTTTGTTAATCTTTGAAGCTTCTGTAACTCTATTTTTATAATAGCGCTAGCTTTAAGCGCTATTTTTATAATAGCGATTATCTCTCGAGGATATTTAAATCAGAATATAGAGGACCGTCGTGGCGCAGAGGCGTAAGCGTCTGCCTGTAAACGCGACGGCTTGAGGGTTCGATTCCCGCACGGGAAAGATGGATTTTTCTATTTCTATTTTTAGCGCTCTGGCAACTAGCACAGCACGGCGTTGAGTTCCGCCACTCAATACGCAATGCATCGAAAAAAGCGGAGAGCGGGGATGAGGAAAGCAAGGACTAAGCAACGGAATGTCTTAACACTAGGTTCGTGTGGTTTCTGCAGCTCAATCTGCATGTCCTGCCAAATGCGGGATAAAGCGTGAAGCGTGAATATGAATTTGTCTCAAATGAAAGAATTTTAGGTTTAAGTTAAAAAGTTTTTCTTTCAACAATAATAACCATTATGATTAACATACAACCTATAAATTACATATATATCCAAACTATATATGTGGTGATATACACGGAACCAAGTGTTAAGACACTCCGTTCTCCACTTTCTACCCGACTTTGTGTCATTACGATATATCTTGTTATTATAACGGAAACGAAATAATTCACTTTCCCCTCATGGGAATAGAACCCACAGCCGGTGAGTTTAGAAGAAAACTCTATACTTCTCCGCTAAGACCGCACGTTTCTGTTTATAAATTAAATTACAAAATTTGTTACAAAAACCATATAACTTACGCGTGTACAAAGACTAAAAAACACAAAATGATGAACTGGCCTAGCGTTCCCATCGCGGCGGCACTAAGCGTGGAACTAAGCGACGACTATGATTGACAGCACTCTTATATGTTATATGTCATATATTGTATATGTTGTAGTTTAAGATATATATTATGTTATATCAATATTTGTTTTCGTTAATTTATTTTTTATAAACAATATTGTTGCTTTAGAAAATATATGTGTGTATATATGTATAGTACATCTATACATATACATATGTCCCTACTAATATCATAAATGCGATAATTATGAAATTTTGTAACATAAGTAACATAAGTGAATTTGTGATAAATTATTAATAATTTTTTCTTTTCCTCATTAAGATTACAAATAAAATCATAAAAAAATTAATGAGGACCGTCGTGGCGCAGAGGCGTAAGCGTCTGCCTGTAAACGCTACGGTTTCAGGGTTCGATTTCTACACGGGGAAGATGGATTTTTTTATTTCCATTTTCTTCGCTCTGGAATTAAGGCAAATAATCATGTATATTCCACTTAAATACACTTACTCACTTACTTACTCCGTTCTTACGCTCCTGAGTTGGCACCGGTACTAACGCGTCTATTTCGGCTTTCCTATTCAATCGGCGTAGTCCCGTAGAACGCGTGGAAGACCGCTCTGATCCATTCGATCCCAAAAAAAGGTGACAGCTCGAATCCGGCAAACTATAGGCCTATCCATATCACCTCCCTGCTCTCCGAAGTTATGGAGAGTATAATAAACAGCCAGCTCTTGATTTATCTAGAGGATCACCAGTTGATCAACGACCGTCAATATGGCTTTCGCCATGGTCGTTCAACTGGTGATCTTTTAGTTTACCTTACTCACAGTTACAGCAGCAGTCGAAAGCAAAGGCGAAGGCCTGACAGTTGGTCTGGATATGACGAGAGCCTTTGATCGTGTGTGGCATAGAGCACTCTTAGCAAAATTCCATCGTATGGGCTTCCCGAGAATTTGTGCAAGTGGGTCACTAGATTTGTTACCAGGCGTAGCATTAAAGTCGCTGTCGACGGTTTTTGCTCAGATTATTTTCCCGTAAATGCTGGCGTCCCCCAAGGCTGTGTGCTGTCCCCCACGCTTTCCCTTCTGCATATCAATGACATGTTAGAAGATTCTAACATTCATTGCTATGCGGATGATAGTACTGTGGACGCCGTATACTCCGGCCGTGCAGGTCTTTCTCGGGAAAACGTCAACGATTGCCAAATGAAACTTGTGTCTTCTATTTAGACCACCCTCAGTAATGTCTCATTATGGGGTGAAAGGAATCTTGTTCAATTTAACCCTTAGAAGACTCAAGTTTGCACGTTAACGTTGCAAGCACCTATATAAGACAACATTCAGAGAAATCTATTAGATTATAATGTACTTTAAAAAAAACGTATACATTTTTCGTGCTTGCGCCTAATGGAAACCGTACAAACACCCTAACTGCTAAGCTAAACGTTTTTCATCGCACTGCGTGGAAATTCTTATATGCATTATACAACTTATTTCGTTGTTAGCTGTAGGGATATTTTTACAAATTTCTCCTATCCAAAGATTAGTACAAAGAATAATTTTGCAAGAGGGAATGTTATTTTTATTGAATATTTTTAAAGTGTTACTTAAAACTGTGGTGAGAAAAATGCTTAAAGAGACAAAGTCATCGTGTTCCAGTTTATATATTTCTTATCTTTGGGTAAATTTCCTTTAATTTATATTTAATACAATAAAAATACTAATATTACTTAAATAATTTATTATTTTATTTATTAGCATTCAACAATCTCATAGCCTCTCTATAACCAGAGTCACTGGCTCCATGTACTGTTGCGAAATGGGTGACATCTGTCGCTTCTCCTGCAAACAACACTTTGGGATTCCCCGCAACGTCAACGAGGGGTTCCCCGAGAGTCGTTCTTGCGTTCGGATACTGTTCCAGTGATATATCATCATATGAATATGCGCCGCGTGTAAATGGATTCGTTATCCATGTTGAACTGGAAATAATATTAAATTTATTTAAAACGATCAATAATCGATATTATTATCGAATAACAGAGATGATATTATTATCGAATATCAAAGATGTTCAATTCCCACTCAGATAGAATGGGTTGTGTCTCTTCCATTTTCTTCGCTCTGGTAACAAGATTGGCACGACGTTGAGTTCTGCCACCAAACACACGATATTACAATAGGCGGTGTACAGGGAAAGGAGTGTCTTAACACTAGGTTTCTATGGTTCCAGCGGTTCGCTCTGCCTACCCTGCCATGTGCTGAATAAAGCTTGAAGCTAAAAAAATATAATATACTAATAATGCACCGTATCATTCCGGTCGGCTCTAATACCGTCATGTCTCTACCCAAAAACTGACGCAAGAGATCCATACATTTGTTCCTTACAACATCTTCTGGCAGTAATTCAACCTGTAATTGTTTTATATAAATATTATTAATATAAAATATATTTTATATAAAAAAGTTAAAAAAAATATATAATAAATATATTTGCTCATACAGAAGAAGTCTTTATATATATATGTAAGTACGTATACATGTGTATATGTGCTGGGTGTGTGCGTATTGTGTATGTACGTGTGTATGTGTTTGTGAGAAACCGCTTTCTTATTTTTAAAATAGATAATTACCAATTCAGTCATATCCCCAGTAGTCCAAAGTGTCAACGTGTTAGAAGTACCCGCTGGAGGAGTTGCTTCACGTATTTTTATCAACCACTTGTTATTTTTAAATATTTCTTTCTCGCCGGGCAAATAGAAGAACATGTAAGAGTACCCGTTCCACCATTTCTCCGGGAAAGCCAATATGATCTTCCCGATGAAGCCGAATGCTATACTGTTGATGGCAGCGACTTTGTCGTGAGGTAGAGACGGTGAAAATAGATTGAAATGTCTGGAAATAATGTGATTTTGTGTCTTATGAACTGATAATATATTATAATGTAGAAAAATATGTGACGTAAATAACTTTTATTACGTTTTATACTCTATGTAAATAATAATTTTATTTACGTAGATTATAAAAAGTAAAATTCCATAGTCCAAGGACAGAACGTACAATTTTTGGTTTCGACGCTGCATTATTTCGATTTTGTATTGCTTGTTAATCTTTCAGTGTTAGTAAGTTGAAATTTTCAATGATTTTGTTTTTAACCTTTTATCCTATATATAGCAGGGTGGACAAAGAGAACCACAGGAACCGTGAGAACCTAGTGTTAAGACACTCCGTTCTCTGTTATTTTTGGGACATTGCGTATTGAGTGGCGCAACTAAACGCCGCGGAACTGCGAGAAAATAGAAATGAAAGTTCATATTTAATCACATACCTGTCTTTCAAGACTCCAAGAGAGACTGTGACTATGACATTATCAGCGATATACACGTCGCCATCTTTGCAGACCACCTCCACTGTTCCCGAGGATTTCTGAGGCCATTTTATTTGAGTCACCTCTTTATTTAGTTTTATATCTAACGTTGGCCAGCCTGGACCCTCGTTGAATGTGTTCTGCACAAAATATACTATATATTTAAAGAAAATTTGAACCCACGCCTTTCGTTAACAACGCAAGAAATTGTATAAAGGATAGGATATTAAACGGCCAAGCTAATTGGCAAAGACTCCACCTTTACAAGAATACTTTCTACCAAAAACTATTTACAGGTAACATTAGACCGACCACGTCTAGAGAATAAGTGATGAGATGAGATGAATGGTAAAAACGATATACGACGCAAAAGTGATTGGTAAGAGAAAGAGAGGTAAAGGGGGACCTCGGTTGACTTCCAAAGACGAAGATACTGGAGGAAGGTCACGTGAAGAGCATGAGGACTTCCGGAGAGCATTTATGAAGAGGCTAATGATAGTGGACGAGGCGGGAGAGGTATGTAGAGACCGTAGCGTTTGACGCTCCGTTCTCTCTGACTACCCCGCTAGGGATAAAACGTGAAGATATATATGTATGTATTTAAAATAGAAAATATACCAAAAAATTTGACTTACTAATAAAATATCGAAATAAGTCTTGTAGCCGTATCTATGCCACGTATTATACTGAGTCCCGTTCAGTGTCTTGTAGGGTGTCTTTGCGCTAACATCGTTCCAATCGTTTGAACCAAAATCGTTGCTTATGGCTACGTTCATTATATCTAAGTATTCGTTCACTAAATATTGATTTTGCATTATATTTGGATGGTATTCTTTCAAATATGCTAATAATCTAAAATGTAATTAATATCTATACTATTATATAAAGAGGTAAAGTTTGTGTGTTTGTAAATTGTAAGGGGTAATCTCGGGATCTACTGAACCGATTTTAAAAATTCTTTCACCAATAGAAAGCTACATTATTGCTGAGTGTCATAGGCTATATAAAAAATCAAAATCTGGTGATGGGATCCTGAAAACGAGGGAACTCCTTAAATTTTATAGGCACACCTATAGTGATTTCGGTTTTTTTCAAAGAATCTTGGTCATTTTCTCACGAAAAATAACATTTGATGAAGTGGAACTGTTGATGAAGACCACAAATGGTCGTGAGAACTTAATAATAAGTAACAGTTTTTCGCGTTTGGTTCTATTTCTTTAACATAGTCGCTAAGCAATTGATATTAGTCAACATGCATATGATGAAGTCTAGCTGATGATGGAGTTCCAGAACAACTCCTCAACGACTAACGGCCTTGCATCGGGAAAAACGATACTTTCTAATTGGTCATGAGTAGTTGACAATAGGCCATTGTAACTTAGGTAAAAGGTAATGTAAGTTGTAGTCCACAACGTGCTAAACAGGAGTTGACTTATATTTAGAGTTGGAGGCCGTATAATGGAGTGAAACATGTGTATTCTCTTATGTATTCCTATTAATTATTATATACTCATGATTCCCACTGATTTACCCATACCGTTTAAAATGGTACAGTTTTTAGTGAAGATCTCTTTTGCCCTCACTATTAACAAGTCCCAAGGTCAAACATTCTCTTGGTGGTGGGCATTGACATGAGAAAGCCGTGTCTTTCCCATGGACAGTTATATGTTGGCTTATCTCGGGTTGGATCTCCTGATAGACAATATATTTTACTTCCAAATGGTAACATTACACCCAATATAGTTTAAGAAGTTTTGAACAATTAAAATTACCATAACCAGATAGACCCTAGACCCTAATTTTTCCCGATTTCGATTTCAAATCGAATTTGATTTCATACTCATGGAATTTGTTTCTTGCAAATCCCGCAGAAAAGGTGTTTTTTTTCTTTCGGACAGAGTTACTTTCGAATTTTGTATTAGCATGCAAACACAAACTATACCTACGTATAACTCACCTTTTGGCAGTTAGAAATTAAAACATAACACTCTGTACTAAAAAATTATTATTAATATTATGCCCAACGAAGTGGGCACGGGTCAGCTAGTTTTATATATAAAGGATGTGGATGTAATGACGACCTTAATTTCAAACATAGTATTAACTAGCCTTTATAAACTTGGTAAAATTATAAAAGAAGTAAAATCTTCAAAAATGAATAAAAATTTTTTTCAAACAATATAAATAATTAAATTATTGTTCTAAAATACCCAAAGTATTAATTATTATGAAATAGTTTTTGTATATAGTCTCAAAATATTTTCTCCTATGAGTAGTTTCGATAATGGCCGCCGTATCCGATATATGTGAGTGCGTGTGCGTGTGCGTGTGCGTGTGCGTGTGCGTGTACGTGTGTGTGTGTGTGTGTGTGTGTGTGTGTGTGTGTGTGTGTGTATTAGGACCCTCGTCTCGCAAAGGCCCGTCTGAAAGTAAGCGCGTCGGTTTTGAGTTTGATTCCTTTGAGGGATAATGAATTACTATCAGTCCCTTCACACTCAAAACAATAAAAAAATAAATTCAAAATAAACAAAGTCTGCTATCTTTGGATGGTTGTTGATGAGTTGCATATATTCTTTGTTACATAACATAAAAATATCTATCCTCCCCTCATGAGAATCGAACCCAAAAAACACAAAACAAGTTTACAGGCAGACACTGCGTCACGACGATTCTCAATACAGCAAAAATTAAAATTGGCGAAAAAAAATCCATTTTTTTAATATTTCCGATATTTTTACATATATATGTATATAATACCTCCTTGATATATACGCGCCTTTGGATTCATTAATATTTGATTCAATGTTCGAAATACTGTAGTAGAAAGTGAACAGTTCGTTGAACAAGCGATCATCTCCTGGTCTCCCATCAGAATTGTATATTGACACGTCCAGACGGTTTTGCCACACTGACAGATTGTTCTTTATAGCTGTGTCATAGACATGGTTGTTTTGAGTTCCATGTATCCTAGAAGAAATTAAAACCTATTTCAAAGTAGTTAAGATCTATTTTACAGTGTTAAGCATTTTTTTAACTTTAAAATGAGTAGAGTTAGTGGTGGAGTTTAACGCCGCGAATTGCCTAGTGGTCAAAGTGAATAAAATCAAATAATAGTGATAATAATTCACTATATCGATTAGTAATTGAACCCATAACTGTCGTGTTTATGGTCGATATAGGTCAATGGCGGCCTAATAATTTGGCAAGAGAGAATGTATTTTTATATATATATATATATATATATATATATATATATATATATATATATATATATATATATATATATATATATATATATATATATATATATATATATATATATATATATATATATATATATATATATATATATATATATATATATATATATATATATATATATATATATATATATATATATATATATATATATATATATATATATATATATATATATATATATATATATATATATATATATATATATATATATATATATATATATATATATATATAAAAATACATTCTCTCTTGCCAAATTATTACTAATAAAAATTAATTACTAATAAATATTACTAATAAAAATTAGGACCGTCGTGGCGCAGAGACGCAACGTCTGCCTGTAACGCGACGGTTTCTGGGTTCGATCCCCAGTCGGGGAAGATGGATTTTTCTATTTCCATTTTCTTCGCTCTGGGAACTAGGCAAAGCGCGGCGTTGAGTTCCGCCACAAAGCGGGGACGGAGAAAGCTAGGACTAAGGAACGGAATGTCTTAACACTAGGTTCGTATGGATCCTGCAGTTCCCTCTGCCTACCCTGCCGTGTGCGGGATAAAGCGTGAAGCAAAACAAAAAAAAAAATATTCGTGTAGTATATACATACACAGAAGATTGTTAGAAATTTTAAAATAGTACAGAGATTTGGTCACGTCTCTAACCATTCCGCACCCTCTTCTACCACACCATCTCCGAATGGAACAGTCCTGACTCTTCCCCCAATTCGGTCCTGAGCCTCCAAGGCCAGTACTTTCTTACCAGCTTTAGCGAGATTAGATGCTGCTGTAGCACCTGCTGCCCCAAGACCTATTATGATAGTGTCATAGGACGCAGGCGATGGAGATCTGTGTGAAATGATATATTGATTACAATAAGCAATGGTTTAGCACCTTAAAATAGCAGTTGTGGCGCAGACAGGGCTGTAGCTAGAGTCGAATTTGAAGTAAGGCAGCATCGGTTACAGGCAGGACGAAAGTAAAAAAAATATTATAATTGATATGTCCTCTCATCTTAGTTTTGGTATTTTTAAGGTAGGGCATTGTGATTTTAATGTAGGGCACTGCCCCACAATTGTGTACCCTGCAGACGGTTTGTAAGTTCGATTTTCATGAGGTGAAGATGTATTTTTCCTTTTTCTTCGCCCTGGCAACTAGACAAAGCGCAGCATTTAGTTCCCGCCACTCAACACGCAAAGCCTCGAAACAAAGACAGAAAGCGGGAAACGGAGTCTCTTAACATTAGATTCCCAAGGTTCAAACTGAACTTATTTTGCCATCTTCAATGATTTTATAAAAATTTGGACAATTCTAAAAATCTAGAAACTCAATAAATCTACTTCTGATATCAATCTTACTGCTACACAATCGAGCTTTGTTTTTCGTAGACACAAGAGTTTCAGCATAGATAAAAGAATCTGTTGTTAATCAATTGGATATTTTTACAGAACAAATGCGTAAACTAGTGACATTATCATCGGCCCAACAGGTTTATGAGTTTAGGAAAGTTAAATTGATTTTGAAAGATAATCCGCAGTCGAACCTTAATATTGAAAATTCTATTACTTATGTTTCTTTTCAAAATAAAGAATTTAAGAAAAAACCCATACAGTTGGAAAATTAAGTTAAACAAGATCGATAATCATATAATATTGCTAGAAAGTAAGATTAAGGAATTACAAATGAATATTCTAGTTTTTAAATTAAAAATGTTCCTAAAAAACCTAACAAAAGAAAAAGAGATGCTTCTTTCCAATATTGCGGACTGCAACAGATGTAAGTCTGATATTAAGGATATATACAGAATTAGACCAAAAACATTTGTAGTCGCTACCAATTGTAGTCGAAACAAATTCAACCATATTTAAAAACGATTTCACAAAAATGCCAAAGTTATATAAAGCTAAAGATAAAAGAAAGCTCTGGCTAACCTGAACTAACACCAAAAGCTGCTCGCCTCTACTTCCTGGCAAAAGATTTAATAAAAGAAAAAGAAAAGAAAAGGATCGGTAAATACGATACTTTGTAGGTTCGATTCTTGCCCTGGCAACAAGGTAAGGCGCGGTGTTGAGTTCCACCACTCAACACGTAATACCTCGAAAAGGCGGAAAGCAGGAACGAAACAACCGAGTATCTTAACAATAGGTTCCTACACTTCCTGCAGGTCCCTCTGCCTATTCTGCCATGTGCGAGATAAAGCGTGAAGAAGAGTACATGTAAAGACAAACCACTTAACTATAGTTTCACACAATATTATTTGTTTATTTATTTACAACTTTTGCACTTAGAATCAATAAGATGATCACATGTGTACGTCAGATAGAGTGAACGGAGGAGTGTCAAAGGAGCCCAATTTGATAATAAATATCGCATTGAGCCCCTCTGAAACCTACACACTCCACGACTTAAAACTAAAGTTACGAGGGTTCCAAGCGCGGCCTGGTGAGAAGAGCCCACAACAAGCTCAACCAGGTTTTCCTAAACCTATTGTGATCACTTCACAAATATTTATTATATTCATTAATTCCATGCCGTTTTATCATTAATACTATAATCCGATTTACTAATTAATTGCCGTTTTATAAAGATTTTAAATTTATTTAACGAGAGGTCAAATACTTCTTTTTTTGCAGTTTTTTTGGCAGTTTATTGTAGAAACGGACACAATTACATAGGAAGGAGTTATCTATTTTATGGAGTCTGATGGTGGACATGACAAGTTTATAGGTACTTATTTCTCATATTAACATTGTGAATATCACAATTTATTCTAAATTTATCAATATTTTTATGAACATACATTAAATTTTCGAATATATATTGACTGTGAAGAATTATAATTTTAATATCTTTAAATTTATCCCTAAGAGAATCTTTGGGCTTCACGTTATAGATTGCTCGTTTCTGAAGAACAAATATAGTGTCAATATCAGCAGCATTATCCCATAATAATATACCATATGACACGATGCCGTGGAAGTAACTGAAATGAACGGTAGGTTAAGCATCGGATCATTTTGACCTTATACGCGGCTGAGCTAAGTCTGTTCGATAAAACGTTCACATGAGGGCCCCACTAAAAGTATCGAATCTAAGGTAATGCCCAGAAAAATTGTAGTATTTACTAATTCTAATTCCTCATCATTAAGTTATATAATAGTTTTGACAAATTTAATATTCGGAAGTGTGAATTTAATACATTTCGTTTTCTTCTCATTTAACAGTAAATTGTTAACATTAAATCATTGGGCAATATTTGAAAAACCATTGTTCACATTATCAGTTTTATCATGACGTCTATTAATTTTAAAATCAAAGATGTGTCATCTGCAAAGAATACTATCCCATGTTTGTCCTTTACAAGGTAAGATAAGTCATTAATATAGATAAGGAACAGAAAAGGGCCTAATATCAAAACCTGTGGCACCCGCATTTTGACAAATGACCCGGGAGAACGCTTTCCGTATCTACCTGCTGGATTCTATCATTTAGATAAGAACTTACAAAATTCAGAACCTTATTTTTAATTCCGTAGTGGTATAAAGTCTGAATTAATGTTTCGTGTTTATAATTCATGTTTTTAATTTTCTCATCAATGCTTTACTATTTTGTGTAGTTTACGGTTTAAGATTTTACAGTAAACCTTCTATAAACTCCAGTAAGGTTTCAATAACAGGTATTTGTAAATTATTCAACTAAACGGTAAATTAAAACAAAAATTTTAGAAGTATAACATTTAAAATTTGTATAATTTTACTAAACTACCAATAATAATTAATAAAATAATAATAATTTAACTAAACTACCATTTATTATAATATTTTTATTAATTAAAATACTCGAAAATCCCTTATGTTATATTATATAAAAAATAAAATAATAATAGCTGTTGAATCGATTATCGATTTAATTAAACACAAATATCGATTTTCAATCGATCGAGCATCCATGACACTTAACCACTATTATGACAATTAAAAATTTGACAGGTGACGTATTTGAGTTTTGACATAAACTCATTTTAAAACTCAAATTATTAATTATAAGTTTCTATATATATTAATTGTATTCGATCATATTTTCTTACTTCTAAAGTAGACTAATGAAGCATTAATAAAGAAAACTATGCGTAACAAGTTAATAAAAGCGACAAAAACATAAAATTGAGTGAGAACTTTTAAGTCTTTACCTACATTTCAAATAAATAAAATTGGACGATTTAATTCAATATAATGTCACAACAGCTAGAATTACTCACAGAAAGTCCATCACAATGGAGCCCAGTGTCTCTTGTCACTCCCGAAATACAAAAAAAGGAAATAAAGCCTTTCGTTTTGTGTAAGTTTGTTAAAGGTTTTATATTAGCATTTATTTTTTTATTCATTTTCGCCCGATTATTTTAAAAAGGTCGTAGTTTTTAAATTTCAATATCAGAGAAACTACTTATAAAATGTGTTAATTATGAAATTTAGTATCATTTAGTGATTTTTTTCTTATTTTTAATTACTGCATCATAAACTTATGGCAATATGCCATTTTTATTAAGAAATTTGTTTATTATTTGGCAATTTTGTTAAAGTATACCTATAAAAATCATTTACCTACAATATTTTTATGTTTGATGCTATTCACACACACACATCTTCATGCTTTATCCCTAGTGGTGTAGTCAGAGAGAATGGAGCGTTAAAAACTGTAGATTGTTTGATTATTTGCTGGTTTAGTTTTCTTATGGCTGTTTCACTTCTTTGAGAGATTACCAATAAAAACTCCCCTCAAACACCAATATTTGCGTGTAGTTAAAATATATTGATAATTTAGCTTCACACTTTATCCCACACATGGCAGGGTAGGCAGAGGGAACTGCAGGGACCATATGAACCTAGTGTTAAGACACTCTGCTTGATAATTTATGACAGCTTATTCCATTTATCCCTAAATTTACATATACACAGTATAAATGATCATAAATAAACATAAAATTACTTATTAATTTTGCTCAATTAGTAACAATAAATAGTCATTTCTTTGTATATTTTTAACTATTCTAAATAAAAATTAATAAAACAATATTATCACAAAACATAACAATTGTAATGTATTATAACTCAAGCCATGACCAGTTGAAAATAATTAAATGGTTACAAGTCCAATTTCTGTAGGCAGAGGGAACCGTGGAACCTAATGTTAAGACACTCCATTGCTTAGTGCCTGCTTTCTCCGTCCCCGCTCTCCGCCGAGAATTTGTTTATATTATTAATTATTACTATTACTTTTAAAAGTTCAATTGGACTTTATATTTTATTTACCTGTCTTTCATCCCTTAAGAAGCAGTCACATAGATCATTTTCTTGACAGATATTCATCAATCTCCTTATGGCTTTTTGATGATTCTCATACATTTTAACTGACTGTTCTTTAATATCATCAAACTTATGTTTTCAACGGTTAAATAAACAGTACTCAACCTTTCTTACCACTTACACTTACCTATATATGCATTTTTCAATAATAATATATACATATAAAGAAATATTTTTAAATAAATATATTTTCATATTTTAAATATGAAATTAATTTATAATTAACAGTGGCATTAAAAGAGTTAGAAGGGAATCCAGACAGCAGAACGTCAAGTTTACAAAATGTGAACAAATTTGCCGCAGTGAGGGCTGTTGTGAGGCATGTTGCTAGGCTAAGATCTGCAACCAAAGAGCCATGGAATTTGACTGATGTACAGACATTTTTGGAAGGGTTAAGGTATGTTTATTAATATATAATTGATTCTCCGTCTGCCTGTAAACGCGACGGTTTGTGGGTTCGATTCCCATGAGAGGAAGATGGATTTTTCTATTTCCATTTTCATAAGCAAAGCGCGGCGTTGAGTTCCGCCACTCAACACGCAATGCCTTGAAAAAAAGGCAGGAAGCAGGGACGAAGAAAGCAAGCAAGTGTCAGTGGTCAGAGTGCATGCACGGTTCGCAAGAGAGTGCGGATTCAAATCCGTTGGGTTCAACTTTTTATGTTTTCTTTAAGTATTTTTTCTATCCTCAGTGTGGATTAACACTTTAAAAATCATAAAAATATTTAATAAAAATAGCATCCTCTCTCGCCAAACGATTGTTCTTTGTAATGGTCTTTGTGTAGCGGAAATTGTAAAAATCTCCCTACAGAGATGCTAACAACGATATAAGTTGTATAAAGCATATAAGAATTTCAACGTGGCGTGATGTAGAACGCATGGCTCAGTGGTCAGAGGACGCAGGTTCAAGTCCCGCTGGATTCAAATTTTTATATATTTTCTTTAAGTATTGAGACATGAAAGTACCTAGGGGTTATAGAACAAGAACAATAAGATATATGTGAAGAAGTTAGTAATACTATATGACAGGTAGGCGAAAGAGGTAGCCTAGGACCTACTGACTACCCCACTAAGAATACCTCTACCTAAATTCACATTTTTTTTTAATAGATTTTCATCGGAATGCGCAACAGAATTATCAACATTACTGTGCACAGATAAAATATACGAGAATATTCCCAAACATTTGCGTATGAGGCCTGGTTTAGTGGATTTACAGTGGAAGATTGATGTCTCTTTGTGGTGTGTATGGCTTTCTTTATTTTTTTTAGCTTCACGCTTTATCCCGCATATTGCAGGGTAAGCAGTGGGAACTGCAGGAACCATAGGAACCTAGTGTTTCGAAAGACGGTGCTCGAGGAACAGAGTGTCTTAGGTTAGTGTCAGAGGTCATTAGGTTCCCCCGGTTCCTGCGGTTCCCTATGATTTAAAAATACATAAATGTGCTAAAAAAAAGGAAAAATAATAATTAAACACAGCGGTACAGCGTCTGATTGTATATCCGACGGTTATAGGTTCAATTCCTATGAAGGAAGATTGTATTATTTATTTTCCCCGCTCTGGTGACTTTTGGAGTTCCGCCATTCAAAGACATTATATTTAAATTTGGATGGAAAGTGTGAAGCTATTTTTTTAAATAATATATTAGGCTAAAGTATAGTAAACACAAACGAGTTCCAATATCAATAAGAAATAATTATTTTGGTAGGAAAAAGTGCAGCGTTTAGTTACGCCTACTAACATACCTATTACCTATATTTGGATAATTTAACAAAAACCTTACAATATAATGTTTTAAAAAAACACAACGTTCTCACTTAATTTAAAAAAGAAAACTAAAAAAAAATAAACTAAATTTAAATTATTTTTTTTTTAAAAAAAGAAAAAATCTATTTTTTTTCCAGCCAATCAACAGAAGATGGCAACACAGACTCCGATTCGGAAAAATCCAAACAAATATTATATAGAAAAACTCAAGTTATATTAATATTTACTTTAACTAATGGCGAAATAAATACATACAGATTGTCCCTACACAAATTCCTCGAACTGCGTTTCATAATAGCGAGTGCTTTAAAGAGTATGATCGTTTTGGAAAAGAGGAAATGTATGAGACGCGATTGAGGTTTGCCTTTGGAGGAGGCGGCGTTAAGTTACGCATAAAAAAAATTATAAAAAAAAAGTATATAAAAATCGTTTTTAGGACGTCAAAAATTTTTTACTACAGGCGGCGTTAAGTTCCGCATAAAAAAAATATATAAAATAAGTATATAAAAATATTTTGAACGTCAAAACCATTTTTACTACAGTTAGTGCTTCGGAAGAAACTCCTGAAGAACTTGAAGAAGAAGAAGAAATACCTGAGAAGAAACTCAGCGCCACATTTTTTTTTAAATGGTCGTATAATTTTTTTTCTCTATATACCAATATATTAATGTCAATCGGTTCTATAGTTTCTAGGCTATAGACTATCTATAGCCTATCTAAGATCTGTGATAGTCTATGGAGATATTCTGAAATGAAACCTGTAAAGACAACACAATAAAAAAAATATCAATTTTTTTGTATGAAAAATCGATAATTAGAACCTATAGAGCAAAATGGAGAAAAAAAAACCAAATACAGAGAAATAAACTGTGAATTACTTATTTTTTTTTTTTTTTAGCTTCACGCTTTTATCCCGCACATGGCAGGGTAGGCAGAGGGAACTGCAGGAACCATACGAACCTAGTGTTAAGACACTCTGGGTTCGATCCCCAGTCGGGGAAGATGGATTTTTCTATTTTCCATTTTCTTCGCTGTGGCAACTAAGGCAAAGCGCGGCGTTGAGTTCCGCCACTCAACACGCAATGCCTCGAAAACGGCGGAAAGCGGGGACGAAATGAGCAGGGACTAAGTAACGGAGTGTCCTAACACTAGGTTCGTAAGGTTCCTGCAGATCCCTTTGCCTACCCTGCCATGTGCGGGATAAAGCGTGAAGCTAAAAAAATGCATAATATAATTTTTAAATCTAAATATTTAAAAAATATATATGTAAATATGTTTTTAAATTTATCTACATTTTTTTATTGTTGTAGTTTAAGATGACTAAGTGAAATTAATACTGGTACAAAAATAAGATAAATATTGTATATTTTAAACTAGAAACTCGATTAACCGGACTATTAGTTATTGTAAGGCATTCGGATAATCGAGAGTACATATATATGAATTAAATATGATTGGGTAATCGCGTTTCTCGTATAATGTTATATGTTTATTAAAAACAACTATATAGTGTGTATTAACGAGAATCAATGTTTATTTGGAGATTTGGTTAGAAATATTAGGTAACTGTCATCCGACGTGAGACCGCGCTCGCACTAATACCACTTGTAGGTGCGTTTAGTTCAATCGGCCTGTAGTGCGGATAATCGGGAGTCAGTATAACCGAGGGCCGGATAATCGAGGTTCTAGTGTATCAGGATTTGAACCCGCTTCTTGGTTTGTTAACAAAGCTATATATATATATATATATATATATATATATATATATATATATATATATATATATATATATATATATATATATATATATATATATATATATATATATATATATATATATATATATATATATATATATATATATATATATATATATATATATATATATATATATATATATATATATATATATATATATATATATATATATATATATATATATATATATATATATATATATATATATATATATATATATATATATATATATATATATATATATATATATATATATATTATATATATATATATATATATATATATATATATATATATATATATATATATATATATATATATATATATATATATATATATATATATATATATATATATATATATATATATATATATATATATATATATATATATATATATATATATATATATTTAAATTAACTAAAATCTATAAGAGAAGCGGATTCAATTCCGGTGACGTTAAAATTTTTGTTTTTTTTTTTTTTAATGTTACCTTATCTTCATTTAAAAAATAATATTTACTATTAGATTATAAAAATATTCCTCCATTATTTGATAAATATAATTCGTTCAATTAAAAACAAATATTGATATAAAAATATTTTTTTAAAACCTACCTAATTACCTATATTGAGGACCGTCGTGGCGCAGAGGCGCAACGTCTGCCTGTAACGCGACGGTTACTGGGTTCGATCCCCAGTCGGAGGAAGATGGATTTTTCTATTTCCATTTTCTTCGCTCTGGCAATCTAAGGCAAAGCGCGGCGTTGAGTTCCGCCACTCAACACGCAATGCCTCGAAAACGGCGGAAAGTGGGGACGGAGTAAGCAGGGACTAAGTAACGGAGTGTCTTAACACTAGGTTCTTATGGTTCCTGCAGTTCCCTCTGCCTACCCTGCCATGTGCGGGATAAAGCGTGAAGCTAATTACCTATATCATAAAGGCTAATTTACAAGTAAGACAAAACGCGGCGTTGAGTTCCGTCACTCAATATTCGTTTTACTTTACAGAACTAAACGCCGTTGGCTAGTCACTAGAAGAGCAATAAAAATAATTTGCCCCTGATGGAAATCGAACCCGCAACAACATTCCATATGTTGGATAAAAAATAAAATACAATATATAGAAGTGTGTTTTTAATTATTATATTACTTTGTTAGACCATTCTACATTAAATTCAATTTTTTTATAAAAAAATGTTCACCAATTTTTTTTAATAAAAAAAATAATTTAACGCAGACTGATCCTTATTTTTATTAATTTATTTATTTTATATATATATATATATATATATATATATATATATATATATATATATATATATATATATATATATATATATATATATATATATATATATATATATATATATATATATATATATATATATATATATATATATATATGAATAAAAATTAAATATAACAAGTTTAAACTATTAAAATTTGAAAAGAAAAATAAGTATTTTTTTTTTATTTATAATCTGTATAAGTTGTAATTTCTCAGTATTATCTGTCAAAATATTTAAAAAAAAAGATAAAATTTTAATTTTTTTTCACAAAAAAAATTTAAAAAATGCATAATATGTATGTATGTATGTATGTATGTATGTGTATATATATATATATATATATATATATATATATATATATATATATATATATATATATATATATATATATATATATATATATATATATATATATATATATATATATATATATATATATATATATATATATATTTTGTATATGTAAATATGTACTTATTTATATAATATATATTTAATTTGTATTGTATTTCATTTCAATGTTTATATTTCTTTTGTTTATTTTAAACATTTTAATTATTTGCACCACTTATTCCCGCTCTTTGAAATGTATTCACTTCCACTGGTTGGCTGGAAGAGATTTCTTTCAGAGATAAGCCCACCGTTGTCAACGAAATTTACTTGTTTATATATTTCATTTGTAATTTTTTAGGTGCAATAAAGAATATATATAAAAAATTTGACAAACAAAATTAAGTAGACTTTCTTTACAAAAATAAATAAGACAAATATTGCTACAGACCAAAAAAAAATATATTTACTCTGTATATAAAGGAAAAAAAACCAGAAAAGAAAGGGACAGCGCTATTCTTCATATATGTCTATCTCTTTCCCACATACTTGACAAACTATATACAGGGTGTACAAAGATCTAGAAACCTCAAGAGACAAGGCAATAAAAAATTTATGAGCGTTTTGTATGAAAATTCGATACAAATAGAGAAAATGGAGAAAAATGCGGAGAAATAAACTGTAAATGACTAATTTAGAAGTATATCATAGAAAAAGAAAAGAGAAGTAAGACGGAGAAAGCAGGGACTAAGTAACGGAGTGTCTTAACACTAGGTTCCTATGGTTCCTGCAGTTCCCTCTGCCTACCCTGCAATATGCGGGTTAAAGCGTGAAGCTCAAAAAAAAATGCATAATATTATTTTTAAATCTAATTATTTTAAAAGATAATTAATTGTTCTAGAATTTTTATTTATTACATTATAATTTAGGTGTATCTGACTGGGCAGCCTTTGTCACAACTAGGGGAATTCCCCTTACCCTTTCCACTCCAACGTCGAGTGCCACTCGACCTGACTTGGTTCCACCAGCTCCACTCTTGATCAATACTTGACATGGCCTACTTCTTTTTGTCTTTTTGTGTAAAAAAATTTAAAATACAGTGGAAACTCGATTATCCGGCCCTCAGTTATACGGATTCGCGATTATCCGGACTACAGGCCGATTGAATTAAATGTACCTACAACTCGTATCTGCGCAAGCATGGACGTGTCGGAACTTGTGTGTTGTCGCCATTTTTAACCAAATTTCTAAATAAACAATGATTTTCGTTAATATGTACCACTTGTTTTTAATAAACATATAATATTATGTTACGATTGTATTCACATTTATGTAGTTTCAATTATCCGGATTTTCAATTATCCGAATGCCTTACAACAATTAGTCCGGTTAATCGAGTTTCTACTGTAGTAGCGATTTTGTAACTAAAACGTTTGAATCACGATTGAATGAAACATATTCTAGAAACGCAACACACTTTATGCAAAGACCAAGAAATTTTTGAAAATAGTGATCGGTTGATTATAACTGCATATAAGTGAAATAACCCTCCATACTGTCATGAAAAAAAATAGAGCAAAAGGTGTAGACACCTTTTAGAAAAGGTTTTAGAAAACCTTTTTAAAAAGTTTAAAAAACCTTTTAGTAAAGGTTAATAACCGAAAATATGGATATAATTGAAAATTAATTTGAGAGAGTGATGAAAAGGACTATATGAGAGAGTTGGACTAAGTGTTTGAAACCTTTCAATGCGAAGACGAGTGTGAAAGTGAAGATATTCCCAAAGTTCCTGCACCATCAAGGAGGAGGAGGAGAAAACCTAATCTAGGACCATTGGACCATTATTTAATATCCACCATTAAAAAAAAACTAAAATATTAACGCAGACTGATCGTTATTTTTATTTATTTTATGTATATATTAATAAAAAATTAAATATATCAACTTAAACTACTGATATTATTTTTTTTAATTTATAATCTAGATACATAAGTTGTAATTTTTCTGTATTATCTGTCAAAAATTCGAAATAACGATTTTGTTTTAGTAAAATAAAAAATTAAAAAAAAAATGGTATAATTTTAGTTTCCTTTGTCACATAAAAAAAAAGGAAAACTAAAATGAAGGAGGAGGAGGGACATCGAGGAGGAGGAGGAGGAGAAAATCTGATCTAGGACCCATTGGCTGATACCCCTGACCAGGATTCTTCCGATGATATTTTTCGAAGAAAGCCCAGAGTTCGTAGAATTAGTTGTGATGAAAATTGTGATATTCCGATTGCAGATTCTTAGTGGGTAGATGTTTCAAATAGAATAGAATAAGTTGATAACTATCCAAATAGACCGAGAGGACCGTCGTGGCGCAGAGGCGCAACGTCTGCCTGTAACGTGACGGTTACTGGGTTCGATTCCCAGTCGGGGAAGATGGATTTTTCTATTTCCATTTTCTTCGCTCTGGCATCTAGGCAAAACGCGGCGTTGAGTTCCGCCACTCAACACGCAATGCCTCGAAAAAGGGCGGAAAGCGGGGACGGAGAAAACAGAGTGTCTAAACACTAGGTTAATATGGTTCCTGCAGTTCCCTCTGCCTACCCTGCAATATGCGGGATAAAGCGTGAAGCTAAAAAAAATCATTCTCCCTTATATTAGGTAATTGATAAAAATAACTATTATTACATTATAAATTTTAAAATATTTGATTAATTTAAAAAAAAAAATGATATTTTAAATCACGCTCAGAGATGATGTTTAGTATTTAATTGATATTAAATCGATGTTACACCTAAATAATATGCGAGAAAGAAATAATCTTAGAAGTATTTCTTTATTTTTTAGAAATAAAGACTAAAAAAAATAACAAAATAAAAATATTAAGCTTTTTCCATATTTATATACAAAATACATACATTTTATTTTTTATGTATTGGGAAAGGATCGTCAGTTCGATTCCCTTTTGGTGTCAAAAATCAAGACTGAGACAACTATATAATATATATAGATTAAATATGAAATAAAGATGTCGCCGTTTATATATATATATATATATATATATATATATATATATATATATATATATATATATATATATATATATATATATATATATATATATATATATATATATATATATATATATATATATATATATATATATATATATATATATATATATATATATATATATATATATATATATATATATATATATATATATATATATATATTATATATATATATATATATATATATATTATATATATATATATATATATATATATATATATATATATATATATATATATATATATATATATATATATATATATATTTTTTTTAATATATGGACTACTTTGTGAAATATTTATTTATTCAAGATATTTCTATATATACATATATAAATGAAGTATGTATCATAATTAATCTATTATAAAAATATTGAACAATTTACCTTATATTTTTTAATCTGTTACTTAAAAGTCATTTTTAAAATTAAAAAAAAAAAAATCCCTTCAAAACTCCAACACATCACCTTCTCATTATCTGAATCATCATCACACTTTACTTTCATCACCTATTTGCGCGTCCAATTCATCCATTAGCTTCTTATCATCCATTTCTGAATCGCTTACATCCTCTAAATCATCCATATTGAATTTTTCCTCCAACTCTTCACCATTTACACGTTCATCATCTTTTGTAGTCTCCATTTTTTCTATTTTATCTGTGTCTTTTTTACTATCTGTGCTATCTTTTGTGTCAATGTCATTTTCTTTATTTTCCTCGTTTAAAGTGTCAGGTATATCTTCTTTATCATCTGTTTCCTTATTTTCTTCTTTTTCATTATCATTGGTAACTTCATTATTATCATTTTTATCATCATTATTTTCACGATTACAATGATTTCTAATATCTTCGTCTGACATTTCCTTTGAATCAGTCTCATTTAATTTATCTAAATCTAAACTAGACTTTTCACTACAATTATCATTTAGGACATTATTTTCGTTTTCTTGCGTTAATACTTTGTTTTTATCATCATTAGTTTCACATTCATTAAATTCTCTTCTTTCTTCTTTATCATTTACTTTGCTCACATCATTATTTATATCATTTACCGCCACATTATCAGAATCATTAACTTTCGTACAGTTATCATTATTAGAACATACATTAGATTCACTATTTACATCACTAGCACTATTTAAACCAACACTATCACTGGTTTCTTGTGATTTATCCCCGCCATTATCATTATTATCATCATTATTCTTATCCTTACCAAATATTGAGTCAAAATCGTCATTACTCACTGGTTTATCATTATTTTTATCATTATCACCAAACAACGCGTCGAAATCATCATTAGTGACAGACTGCGACTTATCATCACCAAACAGCGAATCGTTATCACTACTTTTATTCTTATTCGCATCGACAGTATCGTCTAACCGATCGATTATACTATCGATACCCAATCGAATATCACAATCGATATCACTAGCGTTGAGAATCGAATCGAAAGCCTTCTCCGCTTTAACTTTACGCCTCTTCTTCGGCACTTTACCCAATAACTTGGGTGAGAAGATACTTTTTAAGGCTAAACTAGTTAACGAGTCTACTTTTCTTGTCTCCTCTCCCTCACTATCCGTTGCTGTGTCCTCAGAATCCCAGTGTATATATTTATCTGTGTCGAAGGCTTGTTTGATGTCATCATTTATACTGACCATGTAGCCCGGCTCAGATTTAATGCGTAATGTACGTGAAATGTATGGATATATACAGTTTTTGTCCAAGCCATAGTCCTGGAAACAAAAAAAAATTATTTTTTTAGCTTCACGCATTATCCCGTTAATAGAAGGATAGGCAGAGGGAACTGCAGGAACGATGGGGACTTAGTGTTAAGACACTCCCTTTTTCGCTATCAATAAAAAATTATGGTAAAAAAAACCAAAAGAACCTTCATCCTGACTGACCTGACCTGACTATTGATTTATATTTATTGACACATTGTCTTAAGACACTCTATTCTCTGTCTTAATTAACATTATAAAATGGTGGAACTCAACGCCGCATAGAAACCTTATTAACACAATTTATAACTAGTATATAATGGTATAGATTAGCATAGTTTATCTAGCGTTAATATACTGTGTTTTAGTATCACATTAAAAGATATACTTATATTCCAACCAAATGGAAATCGAATCCACAACAGATGCTATTAAAGCATAGACAGACAGAGACCTAGTGTTAAGACACTACGCCTGTTACTGCCTTTGCTTTTTGAGTGACGTAACTCTCTCCGTATTTTTCTTTTTTTTTAAGCTTCACGCTTTATCCCGCACATGGCAGGGTAGACAGAGGGAACTGCAGGAACCATATGAACCTAGTGTTAAGACACTCCGTTGCTTAGTCCCTGCTTTCTCCGTCCCCGCTTTCTGCATTTTTCGAGTGCCTTGCCTTGCGTGTTGAGTAGCGAAACTCAACGCCGCGCTTCGCCTAGTTTCCAGAGCGAAGAAAATAGAAATAGAAAAGTCCATCTTCCCCAAGTGGGAATCGAACCCACAAACTGTCGCATTTACAGGTCCTTTATTTTCTTACACTAATACATATACATATACATATATATATATACATATACATATACATATACATATACATATACATATACATATACATATACATATACATATACATATACATATACATATACATATACATATACATATACATATACATATACATATACATATACATATACATATACATATACATATACATATACATATACATATACATATACATATACATATACATATATGTATTAAATAATACTTACAAAGGGTACACAGGACACATTATAATGATCATTAACCGATTTCTCTAACAGTGGATCACATCTGGATATCCTTATTTGCATCGGCTTCACTTTTCTTAACCACAACGGATTTATTGTAGCTGAAATTTAAAATATATATAATTAAATTTATTAATTCATACACTTTAAATACATATTTGAGATTCGGGTGACATTTTTAAAAAATATTTCATATAAAATGAAATATATATATATATATATATATATATATATATATATATATATATATATATATATATATATATATATATATATATATATATATATATATATATATATATATATATATATATATATATATATATATATATATATATATATATATATATATATATATATATATATACATATATATATATATATATATATATATATATATATATATATATATATATATATATATATATATATATATATAAACTATAATTATTTAAAAGAATACCTTTCTTTTTGAGCACACAATAATATTTATGCACCGACAACGATTTCCGGGAACTGCACTTGCGACCGCACGTGCTGCAGTTTACTGAAACATTTATATAATATAAGAACAGAATTATAAAATATATTTTTGTATATCATTATCAAAAAAAAAAGTATTTTTACCCCATTTTTAACCCCTATTTTGAAATATCAATATATAATATTTTTTTAAATTTCAATAATAAAAAATGTTTTATATACATTTTATTTAAAAAAAAAACAAATTATTGAAAATAAATAAAATAGACTAAAAATTAATTTACTATTGCAACACTTCTTTCTAAATATATAAAAAAACCTCTTACGGGTAGAACAAGAATGTTCTTCTAGAAGATGCTTATT
Source organism: Dione vanillae (assembly GCA_037178615.1). Classification (NCBI taxonomy): domain Eukaryota; kingdom Metazoa; phylum Arthropoda; class Insecta; order Lepidoptera; family Nymphalidae; genus Dione; species Dione vanillae. The sequence continues at coordinate 134,267 of JAZFAU010000342.1, forward strand.
TGGAAATATCTTCTCACAATTCTCACACTCTATTTGTTTACTCTTCTTACTTTGTTTCCGATCTGGTTGCCTGAAAAAAGGAAAATATGTATATATGAATATAATTTGTCTATAAATAGTTGTGGGTTCGGTTCCCATTAGTGGTGTTTTCATTACTAAAACAAAGCGCGGCGTTGAGTTCCGTAAGTAATAAAATATAATATAAAAAGACAAATAAGCTTATAGTAATATAAAAAGTGAATAACCGAAGAGTCTGTCTGTATGTGTTGTAATTAAAAAAAAATGATATATATATATATATATATATATATATATATATATATATATATATATATATATATATATATATATATATATATATATATATATATATATATATATATATATATATATATGTATATATATATGTATATGTATATGTATATGTATATGTATATGTATATGTATATGTATATGTATATGTATATGTATATGTATATGTATATGTATATGTATATGTATATGTATATGTATATGTATATGTATATGTATATGTATATGTATATGTATATGTATATGTATATGTATATGTATATGTATATGTATATGTATATGTATATGTATATGTATATGTATATGTATATGTATATGTATATGTATATGTATATGTATATGTATATGTATATGTATATGTATATGTATATGTATATGTATATGTATATGTATATGTATATGTATATGTATATGTATATGTATATGTATATGTATATGTATATGTATATGTATATGTATATGTATATGTATATGTATATGTATATGTATATGTATATGTATATGTATATGTATATGTATATGTATATGTATATGTATATGTATATGTATATGTATATGTATATGTATATGTATATGTATATGTATATGTATATGTATATGTATATGTATATGTATATGTATATATATATATATATATATATATATATATATATATATATATATATATATAATAAAAAAAATTAAATTAAATTAAAAAAAAGCACTCACTTCTCATCAGCATGCACCCTCATATGATTCCAATACGACCTAGAGTTATTATACTTTGCTTTGCATATTCTACAATTATATTCATTAGGTTTCGACTGACTCGATTTACTTGGTGTTGATTTAACAACAATTCTGTAATATATAAACAAATATTGTCAGAAAAAGAAATATATTTAAAATAAAAAAATTATAATATTGAAAAAAAATATAGTATTTGAAATAAAAAAATATAATATTTAAAAACAAAAATAATAGTATTAATAATTGATAAGAAACCAATCTGATAGATGTTCTATGGTGCAGCAAATAAATTAAAAAATATTTAAAAACAAATAAATTAAGTTAAAATTGGAACTGTTTTATATATATACATACATATATACATACATATACATACATATACATACATACATATATATACATACATACATACACACACACACACATCTTCACACTCTATCCCTCAAGCTTCCACATACTTCTCTTAACAAAATATTACTTATTTTTTTTATATCTTCACGCTTTATCTCGCACATGGCAGGGCAGGCAGAGGGAACTGCAGGAACAATAGGTTATACCTAGTGTTAAGACACTCCGTTGTTTAGTCCCTGCTTTCTCCGTCCCCGGTTTCCGCCTTTTTCAACTCATTGCGTGTTGAGTGACGGAACTCAACGCCGCGCTTTGGCCAGTTGCCAGAGCGAAGAAAACAAAGAAATAGACAAATCCATCTTCCCCTCATGGGAATCGAACCCACAAACCGTCGCGTTTGCAGTTACTTTATATATATATATATAATACTTACTGCACTTTCTTGTTTGTGCTCTCTTTTCTTGACGTATCCCTTTCTCTTTCCCTCGAACCCCTCAATCTTGATGATGCATATGAGTTGTTGTCATTCTGGAATTATTTAAAAAATAAAAATAAATATATCGCCATACTGCCACTCAATGTTTCAAAAAAAGGCGGAAAGCGGGGACGGAGAAAGCAAGAACTAAGCAACGGAGTGTCTCAACACTACGTTCATATGGTTCCTGCAGTTCCCTCTGACTACTCTGCCATGTGCGGGATAAAGCGTGAAGCTAAAAAAATATGTGAAAGCACTGATCGCAAATTAAAACAGGTAAATAGACAGAGAGACCTTAGTGTGAAGACACTCCACTCTCCGCTTTTTGCCAATATTGTTTAAAAATATATATATAAAAAAAAATTTTTTGTATGCTTATGTTAATAGTAATCAAATGTTAGATTACATTTATTGTTAAATTATATATACCTCAGTTTTCTTCAATATCGACTTAGGCATAGGCACCGCTGACCGTTTTGATTTCTGAAATTAAAAAAAAAATAAAATTATAGTACAGTCAGCCATTTTAGAAAAGTCAAAGAAGACAATTTACAAAAAAACACATATGTTAAAAAAATATATAAAAAGAATTATGTAATTTCTTTATGAGGACCGTCGTGGCGCAGAGGCGCAACGTCTGCCTGTAACGTGACGGTTACTGGGTTCGATTCCCAGTCGGGGAAGATGGATTTTTCTATTTCCATTTTCTTCGCTCTGGCATCTAAGGCAAAGCGCGGCATTGAGTTCCGCCACTCTACACGCAATGCCTCGAAAACGGCGGAAAGTGGGGACGGAGTAAGCAGGGACTAAGTAACGGAGTGTCTTAACACAAGGTTCGTATGGTTCCTGCAGTTCCCTCTGCCTACCCTACCATGTGCGGGATAAAGCGTGAAGATAAAAAAAAATAGTTTAGTCACAGGATCATTTTTCCCATTTCACAATATTCGCACGTGCTGTGTAACGCGTGAGGTGGTCATTGTTAAATACAAATGACGTAAACATCGCGTACTACAACAATACTATTGAACGTTGTCAATCTGTCACCTTTCATTCAAAAAAAAAACCGAAAGTGAACGAGCTATATCTCCGTCCCGCTCTGACAATCCAGTGTACGCTCGCGTCACACTTCACTTGACTAATGGCGTTTTATTTTGGAACAACAATTTAATTATTTATTTTGTTTGAAAAAAAAAAATAATTTTTAAAAAATATTACTACTTAATTAATAGCAATTAAAAAAAATCTTTATTTTTTAATTTTTTATAATTAATTAAAAAAAATCTATTATTTTTTTTAATTTTTTATAATTAATTAAAAAAATCTATTATTTTTTTTAATTTTTTATAATTAATTAAAAAAAATCTATTATTTTTTTTAATTTTTTATAATTAATTAAAAAAAATACCTGTAAACTGCCCAACGTTATATCATCTTCGTGCACCCTTTTAGTTCCTCTTAAACGAGGCGGACTTGGCTGCTTACTCCTCAATGACCTGGATTCGAATCTGTCCTTTTTAGTTTCCCTTTTTGACGATAGCTGGATCTGTAATCATTATATATCATTTGTTGAAGCGTTTTAACTGCGCACACTTAGAGAGGCAATTTTTTGATGTAGAATTTTGCTTTTGGTACCATTTTAAAGAACTCGAAAAGGTGGATTGGTTAAAAATGTAGTTAATGTTTGAACTTGAACAGTTCAATTGATAATTGATTTTATAAATACTACACATTGGCCAATTCGATTTGCTTATTTTTTGCCAGTCACAAAAATTCTATTTTTTAACCAAAAAACATTTCTAACTTCACAACAAATTAACTTAACAAAATATTATTATTAGAGATTATAGGTACAATAAAATAAACAGAACCATGTAATCTTATGGTATCCAATGGAAACATCTGAAGACTGAGGCATTCAAAAATGGGACTCAGTAATGATATCTAATAATTCTTGAAGAAAACATGCAAAAATTTGAATGCAGCGGGAACTAATAAAAAACTAATAAAAACTTGGACAATTGGACTCAGAAGAGATTTATTATTATAATAGCCAATAGCCTATAGCCTTACCCAAGAAATAGACTATTGAACACATATATAAACTAATTTAATTTGTCCATCTTATAAAATATTTTAATAAGTGTTGTTACTTAAAAGTAAACAGTAGTTCTTGAGATTAGTGCATCGAAACAAATAAACCTTTTAACTTTGCTATAACAGTTTTTAACTGCAGACATGATGGTTAAAGGTTCATATCCAGAAAAGAGTATAAGAAAGATCATATTTACATTATTTTAACAAAATTTTTCCATTTTATTTTACGATATTTGCATATATATAATTAATAAATATATTAAAGTTATATAGTTCAAAAAATTACAAGTTTAAACAAATGTGTATAACAAAACTAAGTTAAAACAAATGTGTATAACAAAACTAAGTTTAAACAAATGTGTATAGCAAAACTAAGTTTAAACAAATGTGTATAAAAAAACTAAGTTTAAACAAATGTGTATAACAAAACTAAGTTTAAACAAATGTGTATAACAAAACTAAGTTTAAACAAATGTGTATAACAAAACTAAGTTTAAACAAATGTGTATAACAAAACTAAGTTTAAACAAATGTGTATAACAAAACTAAGTTTAAACAAATGTGAATAACAAAACTAAGTTTATACAAATGTGTATAACAAAACTAAGTTTAAACAAATGTGTATAACAAAACTAAGTTTAAACAAATGTGTATAACAAAACTAAGTATAAACAAATGTGTATAACAAAACTAAGTTTAAAAAAATGTGTATAACAAAACTAAGTTGTAACAAATGTGTATAACAAAAGTAAGTTTAAACAAATGTGTATAACAAAACTAAGTTAAAACAAATGTGTATAACAAAAATAAGTTTAAACAAATGTGTATAACAAAACTAAGTTTAAGCAAATGTGTTCATCAATTGCCTGTAAATTTCTACAAAACTCTACTAAAAGAAAAAAACTATACACAATAAAGGTTTTGCCGAAGACAACTCACCTTAACTCTATTCTCTCGATTTTTATTTTTAATATTCTTCAAGTTGCCTTTCAAGTTCTTAGTGGGCCTTGATTTCAATAACGGTTCATTATCTTCATCATTTATAAAGACCGGCTCGGTTATACCCAGTATACAATCTTCTGCATCAGGCTGAAATAAATAATATTAATCTAAAAATACAATCTTTTTTTGTAGCTTCACGCTTTATCCCGCACATGGCAGGCGAGGCAGAGGGAGCTGCAGGAACCATAGCAACCTAATGTTAAGACACTCCATTGCTTAGACCCTGCTTTGTCTGTGACAGCTTTCCGCCTTTCTCGAGGCATTGCGTGTTGAGTGGCGGAACTCAACGCCGCGCTTTGCCTAGTTGCCAGAGCGAAGTAAATGTTAATAAGAAAGAAGAAAAATCCATCTTCCCCAAATGGGAATCGAACCCAGATACCGTCGCGTTACAGGCAGACGTTGCACTATTACGCCACGACGATCCTCACAATATATTGTAAAACACAACATATTTACATCTATTGAGGTACAGCATCTAACTGACAATGGCTTTGGTTATATGAAAATATATGAAGCAAAAAGAAGAAGTAAGTTGAAGAGAGGTAAGGGGACATCTTAGTTAGCTTTCGAAAACACAGTATTATACCGAATATGCCGAAGAAAGGTCATATACAGGTTTTTTAAAGCATGAGGACTCTTCGGAGAGCATGTATGAAGAGGATAATGACAGCGGAGACAGGGTAAAAGAGGTATGAATGGATGGCAGCGTGAAGTTATGTATATGTATGTATACAGAGTGTATCTGACACCACGGCCATTATCAAAACTACTTATAGAGGAAAATATTTCGAGGCCATATACAAAAAACTATTTAATAATTATTAATAGTCTAGTTACAGCATCATTTTTTCCATTTCCCGATATTTATACAAGCTGTGTAACGCGTGATGTAGATATCATTAAACACGAATGACGTACTACAAAAATACTATAAACGTCGTCAATCTGTCACAATTCATTAAAAAAATAACCAAAATAAACACAGTCCCACTCTGACAGTCCAGTGTACGCTCGCGTCATAGTTGACAAATGGCGTTTTATTTTGGAACAATAATTTAATTATTCATTTTGTTTGAAAATATGTTTTTTTATATTTTGAAAATTTTACTTGTTTTATAATTTTACCAACTTTATAAAGGCTAATTAATACTATGCTTGAAATTAAGGTCGTCATTACATCCACACCCTGTATATTTATATTATAATTATACACTTACAGCGCCTCTAGGCATAGTTTGCGGAGGCAATCCCAGTCTTAATCTAGTCCTTTTGTTAGTCTGTCTGCACATCTCGAGGAATTCATAGAAATCGTTCACTTTATCGACACATAGTTCACATATTAGCGGAGGCATTTTATCATCTTGATGGACCTGAAAGAAAATAAATTTAAAATATATTTAGAAACTATCTATATATATAATTTTTGAAAGGTTTTAAAGTCTAGTAAATCAAGGGAAAAGTAGACAAGACCCATTTTTACTACAGCTCTTAAAAACGATTCTCACTGGGGAAGATTGTATTATTATCATTTTCTCTATTTTGGCAACAAACCAAAAACGGAACACTAAGTTTGGCCACATATAATGTATTGCAAGGCAGAATGCAGGGAACAATTTCCTAATACTAAGAGCCAATTTCTATCAGACCGAATCACTAACGCAGCCATTAAACACAAAACAAAGCGAACAAAGGATATCAAGGTAACAATTAAGAAATTGAAGTGGAAATGGGCTGGCCACACTATCAGAGGAAAACAAAAATGGTCAAAGACAGTAATTTTCTGGTTTACTGGCAACAGAAAATGGAAAAGAGGCAGGCCATTCAGAAGATGGGCAGATGAAATAAAGGTCATTGCTGGTAGAGCCTGGACAACAACAGCTGTAGATAGAAATAAATGGAAAGAGTTGGGGGAGGCCTTTGCCCATGAAAGGCAAACAGATGAGAGTATCAATAGTGAACAAATAATCTAACTCCATAATTATAGACAAAATTAAATGATTCGTTTTAAATAGTATATATAAACCTGTTAATGTATACCTAATTTTAATCTCATCTGAATATAGGCTATTATTATTATTTTTATTATTAAGAGCCAATTTCATCAATCATGGACTAAGTTTCAGATAGTAAGCTGATAGTTTATACTATCTAATAGATAAAAGCCAATATGTTAAACAGGTCTTTAACTGGCAGATAGTCACATCTGAGACTTATAAAACCAAAATTTGTTACAATTCTGCCAGACAAGGCACACATTTTATATCTGGCACTTTATCAGCAAGTTGTGAAACCGGCGCAAGTACCTCAGACCTACTGTTCACTCTATCTACCCTGCTATATATAATATATAGTAGTGCAGGAACTGCAGGAACCATATGAACCTAGTGTTAAGACACTCTGTTGCTTAGTCCCTGCGTTCTCCGTCCCCGCTTTCCGTCTTTTTCGAGACATTGCGTGTTGAGTGGCGGATCTCAACGCCGCAGGATCTAACTTAGATAAATTAATATACAAACAATATCTGTATTTTTTCTTTTAATTGATTAATATGTAATTTTATTTATATATTAATAACTAGGTCTTAGTTACTCTTACGCAGTATATCCACAATAGTAGTATCTCTTACTAAAGACACGTTATAAATAGGTTCGATATCAACGCGAGGCAATGATCTTATACGAAAATAATGTTCATTTTCCCTTTATATTACGATGTCGCAAGCTTTAAAGTTATATTATTTCACATGCAATGCTTAAATTATTAAAATATATATTATCTTATAAGAATAAAGTAGTTAAAAGCGAAACTTTATAAGTTTCTGTAAACATAACCTAACTTTTTTAATGTTTATATAGTATCTTCATATAAATATATATAATAATATAAAAAATTGCATAATATGACTCGTTTATAAATATAGTCATATAAATTATTATCTTTGATACAATATCAAATAAAAACGATAATCACAATGTCACATTCACTTAGCATCAAAACAAATTGACTGTCAAAAGGGAATAAAAATGTTGTTAGATATATCATAAAATAATTAAAAAAATATAAATATATAATGAATAAAATAAACGTGTAGTGTTATTTACTTCGATTTGAACACAATCTCGTATTTTCTGTTTGAGTTCCACTTCTGTTCCATCCAAGTCGACAACATTTTGTATAATAGGCATTTTGTAGCCCGCACCTGCGCCACAAAGCCGACATGCTCGATATATCTCATAAATCGTTTGTGCTTCTATTTTACTATTAATAAATCCATCCATTTTACCATTTCTTTAACAAAACACAAAATATTAACAACAGCGAGTTACCGCTTCGACGCCATTAATGATCAGTGTTGCCATTTGTCAAATCCACTTTAAATATCACACTTAACTATCAATTCGATAAAAAAACATCGATTCAGAAATATTTAATTATTTATTTCTTTTTACAGCATGTCTAAATGATTGTGGGATAAGATAAGAGCATCGCCTTAGGCCACTTTAATCTTTATTTTTCTTCTGATTTCCTTATTAAAATATTTGCTGAATATTTTATAATAATAATTTAAGAGTTCAAGGACATATTTCGCAAGAATTTAATATTGTCTTTACTTTCAAATACACTACAATTTAAATGTATTATATCTACGTATTTAAAACGTACGTATTTCGTACATATATAAATGTATGCAATTTTTGTATAATAGATTTATGTTTTAGACGATATCTAAAATTGATCATTATTAATAATTATTTCACGCAATTCTATAATGTAATGTTGCTATATTATAACTTTATTTTCCATAATCACGATTTAAAAGTCCATTCTTTATTTTAAAATCATGCAATAATAAAATTCTTGATCTTAGAACAATATGAATAAGTTGTTCTTTTTCAGCAAAAACAGGAAATTGAAAATGGTGATAGTAAAATAATAAAAATAAAATAACAATTTAATGCTATTTATTAAATCAGTCTATATCATAACACTAATTTCGCACAAGATGTACGTCAAATTGTATAAAAAAGTTTTTACAAATTATGTTGATCATAGACTAGTTTTAACATTTTAATGTTTTTTAAATATTAAGGACCTTTTAAATTTTATATAATCAACGTAATATTAATATTTCGATACATATACTTACATTATATCAACAACGTTAACATCTTTAAATGTTAATAAAGTCTATGATCATAAAAGCCCATTTGGTAGGAATATAAACAATTAAATAAAAAATATAGTATTAAAATAAAAATTGATTAGTAATAGTAATGTAACTTTTGAATCAACATTAATATTATTATAAAGCTTATTAATATTATATTTATTTTTGTAAATATAATCACTGGTATTGTAATGTTGTAATATGTCAGATCCAGTTATTATGCTTATGATTAAACTCTTTGCGCTTATTAAAATGAGAAAAATTTTGTGAATCTAACGATAAATATTAAAGTATTTGTACTCATTAAAACAAGTTCTTACATATTAAATGTAGGAGAGACGAGTATCTTTCTAAAGTATATCAGTCGCAAGAACGTCTCATGTAACTCGAGTAGCGTTTTGCGATCGCTTTATAGTAAGCGTAGGTCTTAGACGTAGGTATTCATGTATTCCGAATGAGAAACAATATCACTCGCCCTTGGCCCCCGTGGGGGGAGCCGCAAGATACTTCTTCCGCCCATTAACATGGGTGCGTCATTTCATTGGGTATACAGCTCGAACCAATGTGTCTTAAATAGGTAAGAGTATGAGGAATAGATTTAGAGATGAGCTATTCGCTACTTGGGCGATCAGCCCAATCGAGTGAGACCCTCGGTAAACCAGGGGAGGCTCCATTCTGCAACGTCTCAAGGAGTTTCCAGAGACTTCCGGACTTGTGAAGTAGTACTAGGCTGAAGACTCGTACAACAGATGAAGTCTGACGTATGTTTTGTACAGCTCCAGTTTGGTGCGGAGAGGGAGTCGGTAACAGACTAGGCTGCTGCGCTCACTGCGTTCCTGGCCTTGGCTACATAGGTCCTTATAGAAAGTCTCCTCTCGACCAGATTTGTGATCTGGCGAGCCCAAACGACTTAGTCGTGCTGGAGAACCAACAGTTGAGGCAAGAGTGAGTTAAGTCCAAATGATATTGCTTCGGTAGCAAATCGAGGACCCGCTGGAGCTTGAGTGCCGAATGATTCTAGGTATTAGTCAAGAACACAATGTAGTTCACGCAAATGCCAATATGACATTTGCGTGAACCACGCCTCCATTATTTAATGCTTCTGTACACACATTTAAGTAATATTATGCAATCAATAATAATATATCTTTAGGACTTAATGTGCATTTGGAAATGCATACAATCTGTTTTGTTGCTTTAATGCGTTTATTACACTGTATAGTGTATATATTTTTTTAATTCTTGCTTATTACATATTTAAAGTTTACAGTAATCTAAACTTTTCTGAGCCTCGAAAACTGTATAATAACTGAAAAGTATTGAGTTTTATAGGTATTATAATCTATTTGTTGTTTGTGACTTTCTTAATGGCTGCAGTATGGAGTCTAAAACAACAGCTGCAGGATTAGCTTTACTGCACCTAAGAATAAACAAAATATTATATTAATTATCTCTCACGCGCATATTAAGGAAAATATGTTAGAAATAACGAAGTTTTTTATTTTCCATTAAAAACGAGAAATTATTCAGTTCATATTAAAATAAGATAATCGATTGAAAAACAACCATTTCAGTTAGATCGTCTTTTGTTGCTAGGTGACCAAACGTAGAAATATATAATAATAAATATAACACATTAATACCTTGGAAACATATCTGTGCATTTAAGTTCGCTCCATCCAGTTAAAACTTCGTATAGCATTGTGTCGAACGCTCGGTCTGCTGGTAGCTCACCTGTTAACATCCTTAATGCTAATCTACAAAAAAAGAATAATATAAAGTATTTACATTAGGAAGCAGTAATAAAATATAACAGTTAAGCTACAATACTTAAAAACAATGGCACCTACAAATCCATAAATGGTCAAATATTTTGACTTACAAAATATTTGACCACAATCAATCAATTGATTCTGCATCATATAATTTTTCCTATAATCGCGTCATTTTAAATAATTAACACTTGAAAATTCATATAAACTCACCCATTTATTCTAGCCATTGTTCCGTAAGGAGGATTCAATTTGCCAGTTGCAACCAAATTTTTGCAATACAACAACCATACACAGTCCAAGTCGGTAAAATTCGTGTTGCTGGCAGCACTGGAGCTGTCATTTTTATTGAAAGATGTCTGTAAGTGGTTTAGCGCGTGAGTGTTGGCATCAATGTTGCGGGATATTTGATTTTGTATGTTGGCAGCCAGCGCTTCTCTGTTGGACAGCTGATTTAAAACTATTCTGTAAGAAAAATTTTTATTTTAATACAAAAATAGTATAAAATAGAGGATCATCGTGACGGTTTGTGGGTTCGATTCTCATGAGGGAAGATGGATTTTTCCATTTACATTTTCTTCGCTCTGGCAACTAGGCAAGGCGCGTCGTTGAGTTCCGCCACCCAACACGCAATGCCTTGAAAAGGTGGAAAGTGAGGAATGGAGTGTCTTAACACTAGGTTCCTATAGTTCCTGCGGTTCCCTCTGCCTACCCTGCCGTGTGCGGGATAAAGCGTGAAGCTATAAAAAAAAATAATAATTTGTTCTATATAATGGTATAGTAAGCACAACATATTATGATTTTAAATTATTAATTATTTGTGAGAATATTTCCATGAATTTTAACTAATAATGATCTGTCATCACGGTCTGTCAAACGGTTCACCAAAATAAATAAATCGCCATAAACGAAAGGAAGAAGAAAAAAAAATAAGTAAAAACAAGTAATAAAGTGAAAACCGTCGTGGCCCAGAGGCGCAATGTCTACTTGTAACGCGACGGTTTCTGGGTTCGATTCCCACTCGGGGAAAATAAATTCTTCTATTTCCATTTCCTCCGCCATTCAGCACGCAATGCCTCAAAAAAGACGAAAAGCAAGGACGTAGAAAGCAGGGACTGAGCAAAAGAGTATCTTAACACTAGGTTCCCATGATTCCTTCTATTCCCTGTGCCTACCCTGCCATGTGCGGGATAAAGCGTGAAGCTAGTAATACAGTATTGAATTTCCATTCAACGCAGCGCTTTTGGTTTATTACCACAACGCAAGAAAAAAATGAAACCCACGATTGGGTCAGCAAATTAATCAGTATTATCTAAAACACAGTACGTACGTGCTTATATATATTTTAATATTTAAATAATAATAAAATAAATTAAAATAATTTATAATATTAAACTCTCACTTTGTATTTTTAAACGCTCTACCCAAGTGTATGGCGGCCCGTGCTGTACTCATGCCTATTTCTAGAACGTTTTCCAGAATATTCTTTCCGATGTCATTTTCTTCGTCTTGACGATTTAGTTTTTTTCTGTAACAATTATTATAATTTTTGTGGTCATTTTTATGATTTAGCCGACGAGACTACTAATATTTAAAGAAATGGTCTGACATAAAGGGAGTCCTCGGTTGACTTTCGAAAACACAGTGACAGTATAGAAGATACTGAAGGAAGGTATGAGGACTCCCTGGAGAGTGTGTGTGAAGAGGTTAATGACAATGGACGAGGCGGGAGAGGTGTGCAGGGACCGCAGCGTTTGGCGCTCCGTTCTCTCTGACTACCCCGTTAGGGATAGATGGAGCGTGAAGCTATGAAGTTATGTATAAAATAAAAAAAATAATATAAAAAATATGGATATTTTTACAAAAACCAGAATTACAAATATAAATTTGTAAAGGATTTGAATTTCATAAAAAAATTGCAAAGAAGCACCTTTTGATACGTTGATTTAGAGAGAAATCATTTTTTTAGCTTCATGCTTTATCCTGCATGTATAGGAGGGTAGGCAGAAGAAAATGTGGCGCAGAGGTGCAGCATCTGCCTGTAAACGCAACGGTTTATGGGTTCAACTCCTACTCGGGGAGGATGGAATATTTAATTTCCATTAACTTTGCTCTATCAACTAGACAAACGTGGCATTGAGTTCCGCCACTCAACACACAATTCCTCGAAAGGCAGTGCACAGGGAACGGAGTGTCTTAACACTAGGTTACCACGGTTCCCTCTGCCTACATTGCTATGCGCTAAATAAAGCGTGAAACTCTAAAAAGAAATTATGAAAAGATCAATGCCATTTTTGTTTTTAATCTTCAAGCTGTTTCTCATTGAACTTTTTAATTACTGACATATTACATGTAAAATTGGGCGCGAATCTTATCACGAAAAAAAAGTTACCCATGCACAGGATGATATATTTCATTTCTCTTTGATTCTACTTTTCCTGGTTCCATAAACAGGGCGTTGAATGCAAACACGTCCGGATCTTTAAGCATTTTGTTTCGAGCTGATTCCTATAAAATTATGATAATAAGATTTATAAGTATAAGGTTTTAGGCACCAAAGTCCATTTTCACCTTAAAAAACTCTACCAAAATAGTTGGTTTTATACTTAAAGAAAACATATAAAAATGACGGGACGGGGACGGAGAAAGCAGGGGCTAAGCAACGGAGTGTCTTAACACTAGGTTTCCACGGTCCCTGCAGTTCCCTTTGCCTACCCTGCCTTGTGCGGGATAAAGCGTGAAGCTAAAAAAAGAAAAATATATATAAATGAAATATATAGAAACGATTTGAACGCAGCGGGATTTAAAACCGGATGCACGGTTCACAATAGGGCGCGGGCTTAAATCCCGCTGGGTTTAATATTTTTGTAGATTTTCTTTAAGTATTTTTCGATCCTCAGTGTGGATTAACACTTTAAAATCATAAAAATAGTTTGTGTTATTTTTACGAATGTCTTGAATTTTGTGATTTAATTTAGAATTATTACATGCATTATATGTTGGTAAGCGGAATTGATACATTTGAATGTAGCGAGACTTGAACTCCCATCTCTATAAACAATTCCGTTCCTTTGAACGGCATCCAAGAGTTGCTGGTTCAAATTCTATAACGATTCAATATTGGTTCTATCTGTATAAGCTTTTTAATAAAGATGTTAAAAATAACTTTTTTTTTTTATTTAGCATCACGCTTTATCCCGCACATGGCAGGGTAGGCAGAGGGAACTGCAGGAACTATTAGAATCTAGTGTTAAGACACTCCGTTACTTAGTCCCTGCTTACTCCGTCCCCACTTTCCGCCGTTTTCGAGGCATTGCGTGTTGAGTGGCGGAACTCAACGCCGCGCTTTGCCTTAGTTGCCAGAGCGAAGAAAATGGAAATAGAAAAATCCATCTTCCCCGACTGGGGATCGAACCCAGAAACCGTCGCGTTAGCTGCGTTACAGGCAGACGTTGCGCCTCTGCGCCACGACGGCTTAATTATATTATTAATTAATAAAATGATGCTTTTCTCAAATTTTTAAAGCCTCAAATCCAACGAGATCTATTCCCAGGCCTATCTTCCGAATAAGGATTAAATTATGGAGACATCCAACCTGACTCTCCCAAGCCATCAGCTGGATATTATGCAACAGCATCACATCCAGGGTCAGGATGCCAAAAGATAGTAAATTTGTACTATTACTCAATATAACTTTTCGACTTTGGTTCGAATTTGTGAAATTTTCTCCAAAATACAAGTCTTTCAATTTGCTCATAACAATTGTTACGTTCCCTTCTATGATACTCTCGTTTAGAGCTTTTAACAGTTGTCCAAATTCGTTGCCACTATTGTGTTTATCCGATTTCCCTTCAATATCTGGATCTGATGATATCCAATCGTGTAGTTCCTGGACTTTTTCTATCAGATAGCTGGTCATTGTATTACTTTGCATATAATCGTCATACAAATTCTCATCGTTGTAATATTCTTCATAATTATCTTCAATTTTCTTCAAACCTGCTATATATCCATCTGATAGTTTGATTGTGTCAGTCCAAGAAAACGTCAGGCAATGTTGGCTTAAACTCTGGAACAGTTGGGAATTTGGATGGAAAATCTTCTGGCAGCTTCGCTTGATCTTTCTTCTCGATTTTACGTTCTGGGTGATGAAGTGATGTGTCATGGATTGGATGGATTTGCGGCTTGGATATGAGGTTATTGTCATCTTTCTTTTTATCTCGATTCGCGACAATGTTTTTGAAGATGGACAGCTTTTCTAGTATAGGGAATTGTATGTCTGTGTCTAATTCTTCAGATGTAGCTTCTAGTTTTTCTGTCGCTGCTATCGGTCGAGGTGGATAAGGTTTTGGATAGATAGGTTCCTGAAATAACATTAACTCTTTAAAATGATATTATTAGTTTATATTATGGGGAAAATGTAATAAAACATTGCTTTCCTCTATTTTCTAAGGATTCAAATGTATTCGTATCGCACTGTATTTAGATTAGAAAAATAACATAAACTAGTTTCCTCTATGCAATAACTTCTAATAACAAATTGAAGCAAAGCTTATTTGTACTAAACTGGAAATATTAAAAACTGAGTTGTGAAAATTTTCTCTTTTTTCTCTTTTTTTTCTTTTTATTTTTTTTTTAAATTTTGGTCGGGTAAATAAAAATAGCTTAGAGAGAGCTAGTTAATGCGCATTTAAAAGAAACCTATTAAACATTTATGCAAGTCCCAGGCATTGCTGACATCACTGCTTTAAGCTCCTACCTACAACGGACACGATATGCATGGGATAGACAAATATGTTTAATCCGATGGAATAAACTTGTATAGTTTTTAAAAATGGATGGAACGTAGGGAGCGGAGAGTTTCGACACTAGACTCCATCTACACCTTAAAAACATTACTACCATATATTATTTTGTTTATTACGAATATCTTGCATTTTGTGATTTAATCTGGGCTAATTCTACGGGTTACGGAAACTGAAAACTATCAGATAGTTAGCTAACAGTAAATGCTGTGTTCAAAATTAAGATTGATAGTTTTTACATGTCTTTATCTGCTAGATTGTTCTATATGAGACCTGTGAAACAAAAAATCTATTCTTTATCTATAGGAGAAGCATGTTTTCTATCGGAGACTTTATCACTAATTGGGGAAAGTGGCCTTGAATAATGCAATTTAACATATGTACTGTACAAGGTCTAAATTAAAGTCATCAAGATGAAGACAAAGCGCAGCGATGAGTTCCATTATTTTAATTTATAATAATATCTGATAATTTAGGCTAAAAGTACTTATGGGTGTGTCTGCTGTCATGTCTGTGTCTGTCATGCTGAAAAATTATTGGCTTTTTAGGTTTTCGTACCCAGAGAGAAAATCGTGACCCTATTACTAAGCTTCCACTGTCTGTCTGTCTCCAGGCTATATCTCATAAACCGTTATAGCTACATGGCTGAAATTTTCACAAACAATATATTTCCGTTGCCGCTATATACAACAAATACTAAATATTAAAAAAAACATATAAAGGGAGATCCCCATACAATAAACGTTATTTTTCGTATTTTTCTGTATATTGATTCATGAATGATCAAGAATGATCAAGATGATTATGAAATTGTAAAGGAACCTAATAATATTTTACCCTGGCTTCTGCATACACTTCTCTGGGAATATAGTTTTCGCTCGATCCCCATCTGGTGATGACTATAGTGGCTAGGACCAAGGCTCCGCATACGGCGAAGCACGACGCACTAGCTATGATCCAGACTTTGAGTGGCACCTGGAAGTGTTATACACTATTATATTTCTTTAATAGCATAGATTAAAAATTTGAAACGTTTGACATAAAATAAAAAAAAAAAGCTTTTTTTACATTTTTTTTAAATATTAATTCTTTTTTTTGGTTTGATGTATAAGAGTGTATAGTGAATAATTTTCATGTAGTCGACATAATGGCCTTTTTCGAGCGCGGCGTTGAGTTCCGCCACTAAAGAATTAAGAAACGAAATTTCTTAGTACTATTTTCTCTTTTTCTAACCCGCTAAATTTTTTTGTTTTGGTCTTTTTAACCTTTCTGCAGTAGTTTTTTAGTCCGTGTTATATTTAAATAGGTCATTTAAAGCACACAAAAAATCCAAAATATAAATTTTTGTAAATCCTTCATCTAAATTAAGAATAGAAAATTAATGAAGAAAGAGAAAATAAAAGTTTGAACGCAGCGAGATTTGAAATGGCACCTCTGGAAACCGTCCAAGCACAAACCACTAAGCTATGCGTTCAATGCCAATGTTTTATATATTTTCTTTAAGTATAAAGGAGGTGATTGCAGTTCGGTGCTCGAATTTGTCGATCAACCAATTGATACGGAACCCTCTGTGAACCAAATCAAGTCGCACTTGACCGTTTCTTAACTAAAGTATGGAGAAATTCAAGCGAACCGAGTACATAATATTAGTATATTTCAAAAGTAATCGTGATTGAGTAATACAGTATCGTAAGGCGGAAGTTGTTCGACGTTACGTTTCGCACACTTACCTGTGTACTTGTAAATTAACGTGTTTTGTAAAACGTATTCACTTATTTTCTATTAGAGACCAGCTAATAATGTAATTCTTAGTTTTAGCATAGCTTAAGCAGTTTATAAGACAGTTTTTAAATTAACTTTTAGCTAGGTATTGTTTTAAATAAAATTTTAACTGTCCATCTGCCAGTAAACGCGACGGTGTGTGTGTTCGATTCCCACTCGGTTAAGATGGATTTTTCTATTTCCATTTTATTCATTCTGGAAACTAGGCTAAGCGCGGTGTTGAGTTCCGCCACACAACTCGCAATGCAGGCGAAAAGCGAGGACGGAGAAAGCAGGGTCTAAGCAACAGAGTGTTTTAACACTAGGTTCATATGGTTCCTGCAGTTCCTTCTGCCTACCCTGCAATGTGCGTGATAAAGCGTGAAGTTAAAAAAAATAATCCAACGTTATAAAAGCGATCCAAATCCCTTAAATTTTAGATTTCCACTCATAAATACATACATACACACATATATGCACAATTAGCAACCCATCTCACTTTGCACGGGTGCAATGCTTATACTAAATATATACTACAGAATGTCGTTATATACAACGATTATTTACTTTTTTATTAACTTTTTCCTTCATTAGCTATGGGAAAAATATTACATATTACATTAGAGAAATTTAAAACTAAGCAGTGTTCCTCTTCTATAGTGTGCATGTGCTATACATATACACCATCCTCTTGAATCGTTCTATTTATATAAAAAGACCGCATCAGAATACGTTGCTAAGTTTTAGAGATGAAGGGGGAAGATATAATACCTTTACATATACAGGTGTATCTGAAACGGCGACCGTTATCAAAATTACATATAGAGGAAAATATTTCAAAGCTATATACATAAAACTAATTTACAATTACCAATAGTTTAGTCACAGGATCATTTTTCCCATTTCACGATATATATACGTGCTGTGTAACATCTTGTACTATTAAAATACTATTAAACGTTGTCAATCATTCACTATACATTCAAAAAATAACGCAATGAGAAAGAGACATATCTCTGTCCTGCTCTGACAGTGTACATCGCGTCATACTTGACAAGTGGCGTTTTATTTTGGAACAATTATTTAATTATTTACTTGGTTTAAAAAAGTACATTTTATTTTTGAAAATTTTACTTTTTTTATATTTTTGCCAAGTTTACAAAGGCTAGTTAATACTATGCTTTAAATGACGGTCGCGGTAACATCCGCACCCTGTATATAGTAGGTTGTTCCCGTCATCTTACTTACAAAAGTCTTTGCTGGCAGCACATCCTCAGGGCGCGGTGGTAGAGGTCGCGTGTGCCAGTCACGAGGTAGCGGGGTTCGTGTTGGTGGGATGCTATTTCTGGACGTTGGTCGCTTCTCGTATTCGTATTGGAACATTTTTGCTGTAAAAGATATATAAATTATAGGTATTTTAATATTTGATAGATTCACGCTTTATCCCGCGTTAAGCAGTAGGTAGAGGGAACACCGTGTTAAGACAATTTTGTGTTTAAGTTTCAGAAGTTTGCGTGAAATAATGTAGACCCCTAATGGGAATTGAACCTACAATTGTCGCGATCACAGTATCAATGCCGCTGTGCAGTTTGAAGAATAAAAGTTAAGCAATTAGTTTTTATTACATATGTAATAAACATATAAGAATTTTGACGTACGCTACAACAACGTATGGCTTGGCAGTTGAAGCGCTTGGACAGTGTCAAAGAGAAGTGGGTTCAAATCCAGCTGCCAAAAATTTTTTGAACGCTTCCTAGAAAATGGGAACAATAACTTTTTATTATTAACTGAGGTTTTTTCTTATGTGCTTGCGAAAGATAGCCAATACAAATTTAATTAATATATAAAATAAAGTTAGTTTTTTGTCATAAATTTGATTTATTTTGTTGATTTAAGTTTAATGCTGCCCTACTGGCTTTGACAGAGACTACCGTTGGGAACAAAGAGGGTACTCTGTTTCTGAGAAGAAGCAATCACTATCGTTTCTACTTGAGAAGAAGCAAAGAAATAATTTTAAGGACATCAATGTACTTTTTAATGACGTATGAATACACATCGAGCACACTACAGTTAATGTTTTTTTTTTAATTTAATATTTGCCATATTTTTTTTAGTTTCACGCTTTATCCCGCTCATGGCAGGGTAGGCAGAGGGAACTGCAGGGATCATATGAATCTAGTGTTAAGACACTTCCTTGCTTAGTCCCTGCTTTCACTGTCCTCTTTTTTCACCTTTTTCGAGGCATTGAGTGTTGAGTAGCGGAACTCAATGCCGCGCTTTGCCTAGTTTCCAGAGCGAAGAAAATAGAAATAGAAAAATCCGTCTTACTCGAGCGGAAATCGAACCCACAAACCGTCGCGTTTACAGGGAGACGCTTACGCTTCTGCACCACGACCGTCCTCAATTTATTTATTTTTACGTCAAAATTGAAATTACAACTTTTCTATTTTTAATAGTACAGTTAAAATAGTCTTCTTAAAATAGCTGTGACGTACAGACTGACAAACTGTCACGTCACAGAACGTTTCTATGACGGTTCCTTATTTCACCATTCTTCTGCGGAACCCTAATGAGGTCTAATGTATATATTGTAATTTACCGGGCAAAGTAAAGCAAACTACTAGTTAGAAATCCATCTACATTTGTAAGTGCATCGCAGCGTTAAATCACTTTAGGCCTCGTAGGAACGTGTAATCATCTTTATATATTATCTGTGGAAGCGTTTTAACTGCGCACACTTAGAGAGACGAGTTTTTGATATAGGATTTTACTTTTGGTACCGTTTTAAAGATATCGAAATGGCGAATTGGTGAAAAATATAGCCGATGTTCGACTTGAACGAACGAACTTGAACAGTTCAATTGATAATTGATTAAACATATTCTAAACGTTAGCCAACTTTGTTTACGTGTCGCAGTAAATATGAAGTTTCAATCAGGTCAATAAAATAGTTATTTTGTTGCAGCTTTGTAGTACAAAATATTTTAAATTGATATTACTTTTTTATGTATGAACCGATTGGATAATACAAAATCTAAATAATAATATTAAGTGTAGTTTGAGGACCGTCGTGGCGCAGAGGCGTAAGCGTCTGCCTGTAACGCGACGGTTTCTGGCTTTGATTCCCACTTGGGGAAGATGAATTTTTCTCTTCCATTCATCCATTTCCATTTTCTTCGCTCTGGCAACTAGGCAAAGCGCGACGTTGAGTTCCGCCACTGAACACGCAATACCTCAAAAAAGGCGAAAGCGTGGACGGAGAAAGCAAGACTAAGCAACGGAGTGTCTTAACACTGCATTAACTCCTATGGTTAATGCAGTTTCATATGCCTACCCTGCCATGTGTGGGGTAAAAACGTGAAGACATGATAACAATAATAATAAATATGTGGCTAAATTAATACGTCATATATAGATTCAAATTTCAGCGTGAAGCTAAAAAATAAGTGTACTTTAGGATAATGCAGTAGTTGAAACTGCATTTGAAGTTGATATAGAATTATGATATTGGCAAGAAGTTAGTAGTATACTTAAAGAAAACGTATAAAAATTTTAATACAGCGGGATTTGAACAGGCACCCTCTTACAAACCGTGTATAAATTTTATATATTTCGACGCAGCGTGATGAAGATCGAATGAATGGCTTAGTGGTTAGCGCTTGCACGGTTCGCAAGAGGGCGTGGGATCAAATAGTGGTGCATTCAAATTTTTGTTTTTTTTTTTTAGCTTCACGCTTCATCCCGCTCATGGCAGGGTAGGCGGAGGGAACTGCAGGGACTGTGGGAACCTAGTGTTAAGACACTTCGTTACTTAGTCCCTGCTTACTGCGTCCCCGCTTTCCGCCGTTTTTGAGGCATTGCGTGTTGAGTGGCGGAACTCAACGCCGCACTTTGTCTTAGTTGCCAGAGCGAAGAAAATGGAAATAGAAAAATCCATCTTCCCCGACTGGGATTCGAACCCAGTAACCGTCGCGTTACAGGCAGACGTTGCGTCTCTGCGCCACGACGGTCCTCAATTTTTTTTAAGTATTTTAAGTATTTTGTTTTGTTTAAGTATTTTTTCTATCCTCAGTGTGGATTAACACTTTAAAAATTCATAAATAAAAGTTAGAACTACTTGTGTTTCATTGATCTGTAATAATGAAATTAGTACTTGGAGTGCGCTCACACTTGACCGCCATTTTGTACCAAACTCTCCATTTTTCTCTATATATTTGGAAATAAGATATTTTGTATAAATCACTCTAATTTTCTACATATATGTAGACATAAACGAAATGTTTAAAGTCAAAGAAACGTGATAACTAAGGAACTAAATCAACCTTATTTCAGGCTATACTTAGACTATCCTAAGAAAGTGTCCTTCATAGAACAGTCTAAGTTTTCCCACCAGATCGCTCATGCGTCTCAAACACTCTACATATGAACATAATAAGATAAATCTTGCCATGCTCCATTTACACAGCATCCGCATGCCTGCCATATCGAATGTAACGATGTTGTGTTTGACTGTGCATGAATTTTTACATACTTTTTATTATGGACGCATGTTTATTTTGCCTTTTTTCTAATATTATAAGACGGCAAACGAAGACCCACCTGATGTTAAGTGGACACCCTCGCCCATAGACATCCACAACCTGAGAGGATGTGGATGCGTTGCCAACTAAATACCCAGACCAACCCCCCTTTATGGGCTTCTGGAACTCACATTCACCTGACGGAACACAGCAGCATTAATACGCTGCTGTGTCACGACGGTGTTCTGTGAGAGCGTGGTAATTTACTTACCCGGTATTTAATTACCCGGTTCGAGTCTGGCCCTTTAAAGCTACTGGTGTTGGTGTAGCTTGGCTCTATCACCTTTTGTTGGTTGGGTCTGGGGTAGCTGGGGTTGGTAAAGTTTTAATTTTTTTTTATTTATATATATATATATATATATATATATATATATATATATATATATATATATATATATATATATATATATATATATATATATATATATATATATATATATATATATATATATATCTATATTATATATATATATATTTCATAATTACCTAGCCTGTAAAAGTAATAATCGACAAATTATATCAAACTTTGAACCTTTTTATTATTGGATTCGAATGCGTTCCCTAAATAGAAAGTTATCAAAATTCTTGCCCTTCACCACAGTCTTTATCTTCCGCTTTAAGACAACGGCGTTCTAATATCTCCTATGCGTTTTTTGACTAGTTTACTTAATATGTTAAAAATATACTGATCGATGTAAATAGGCAAAGTGATGTAGTCCGCTCTTAGTAGAATAAAAGAGATCCTAGTTGCTAAAACACATTTTACTCTCTCCCTGCTCTCCGTCTTTTTTGAAGAAATGCGTGTTGAGTGGCGTAACTTAACGCCGCGCTTGATTTATACCAGGGAATATATATATGAAGCTAGTGTTTTTATGTGAAATTTCATAATTTTGAAACTGTTCATGTCTGTTTTCTTGTTTTTTTTAACTTCATCCTTTATCCCGTATATTGCAGGGTAGGCAGAGAGAACTGCAGGAACCATATGAACTAGTGGTAAGACACTCCGTTGTTTATTCCCTGCCTTTTTCGTCTCCGCTTTCTGCCTTTTTCGAGGCATTGCGTGCTGAGTGGCGGAACTCAACGAACTCAGCGAAGAAAATGGAAATAGAAAAATCCATCTTTCCCGAGTGGGAATCGAACCCACTAACCGTCGCTTTTACAGGCAGACGCTTACGTCTCTGCGCCACGACAGTCCTCTAGTCTCAGTCTATTTTTATCCTAAAAAGAACGGGCAGAAACGTGATTTCGCGTGTTAATCTACGTGATAACCTTTTTATATGCGGGATAGAGCGTGAAGCTATTTTTTACTTAAGAAACGAAATTCCTACCCACAGCTCTCATATCAGTTCTATAATTATCCCTACATAAGCAAACATACTTCTACATACTCACCATGTCAAGCCCTTAATATGTCAACTTTCACATTAACTACGGGAAATGGAGTTTGTGTTGTGGAAATTAACAAAGAAAAGGTTTTTGCTTTTGAATTTGCATTTGTCGGACGAGGTTTAGAAGTTTAACATATTTTTTTTATTAAAACAAAACTTTTTTTTAGCTTCACGCTTCATCCCGCTCGTAGCAGAGGTAGGCAGAGGGAATAGCAGGAACCATGGGAATCTACAGGAATCATGGGAATATATTTTCCACGTTTTTGGAGGCATTGCGTGTTGAGTGGCAGAACTCAACGTCGCGCTTACCTAGTTGCCTGAGCGAAGAAAATGGAAATAAAAAACCCATTCTCTCATCATGGGAATCGAACCCACGAACCGTCGTACTTACAGGTAAACGCTGCACAAACAGAACTTTTGTGATTGACAAAAAGCGCGCGTAAATGTTTTTCAAGCGAATCCTACTAACGTGTAGTATATGTTTAATCAATTATCAATTGAACTGTTCAAGTTCGAACATCGTCTATATTTTCCTCCAATCCGCCTTTTCGAGATCTTTAAAACGGTGCCAAAAGTTAAATTCTACATCAAAAACTCGCCTCTCTAAGTGTGCGCAGTTAAAACGCTTCCATAAATAATATATAATGATTATTTTAGTAGTATCTCTATAGGGAGGTTTATACTAATTTCTATTACACAAAGGACAATCGAGTGGCGAGAGAGAATGCTGTTTTTAATAAATATTTGTATTGTTATTATCATTGTTATATAATAGAGTTATTTCATACTACAGATATAAAAAACTTAGAAAATCTGGTATTTTAAAACTTAAATGGTATTTAAGTAAGAAAGTTAAAAAAATATAATTGTCTCTTTTTTTTTAATTTTATTTAGCTTCACTCTTTATTTTCTCTCCCGCACATGGCAGGGTACGCAGAGGGAACTGCAAGGACTGTGAGAACCTAGTGTCAAGACTCTCCGTTTCCCACTTTCCACCGTTTCGAGGTATTGCGTGTTGAGTGGCGGAACTCAACGCCTCGAAAACGGCGGAAAGCGGGGACGGAGAAAGCAGGGACTATGCAACAGCAGAGTGTACTAACACTAGGTTCCTACGGCCCCTGCAGTTCCCTCTGCCTACCATGCCTTGTAGGGGGTAAAGCGTGAAGCTAAAAAAAAAAGTTTATGAACTACTAAGCTTAACCTTATTCTGACAGCTTTCACTTTATTTTTGATACAAAAGTTCTCAATATTTTAAAAATATTTGAAGTACCCTCCATACTATGGAAAAATAAGCAAAGTCAAAAGAAAAACTAGTGAAAAGTTAGAAAAGAGAACGTATTACATTATTATTATATAAGTCTAACTAGAGTTGCGTGTGCGGAACCAATCTTGAATATCAAAAGGTCGGCTTTGGATCACGCGAAAGCTACATAACTAATGTTGTAATATAAAATTATTATAAAAATATATAATAAATATATATGAGGACCGTCGTGGTGCAGAGGCGTAGCGTCTGTCTGTAAACGGGACGGTTTGAGGGTTCGATTCCCATGAGGGGAAGATGGATTTTTCTATTTCCATTTTCTTCGCTCTGGAAACTAGGCAAAGCGCGGCGTTGAGTTCCGCCACTCAACACGCAATGCCTCGAAAAAGGTGGAAAGTGGTGATGGAGAAAGCAGGGACTAAGCAACGGAGTGTCTTAACACTAGGTTCATATGATTCCTGCAGTTCCCTCTTGTAGTAAGATATACAGACAATGGTGTGTATTGAAAGGGAACGACTCAGATATTGTTATTAAGTGATTTACATCACTTAATATAATTACGTAGAATCTCTGTCCGAATACATTAAAAACATATAAAAATAACCACTTTTTTTTAGCTTCACGCTTTATTCCGCATATTTCAGTGTAGGCAGAGAGAACTGCAGGAACCATAGGAACCAAATGTTAAGACACTCCGTTGCTTAGTCCGTCCTTTCTCTGCTTTGCTTTCCCTGCTTTCCGCTTTTTTCGAGGCATTGCTTGCTGAGTGACGGAACTCAACGTCGCTTTGCCTAGTTTTCAAAGTGAAAAAAATGGAAATAGAAAAATCCATCTTTCCTCATGGGAATCGAACCCTCAAACCGTCGCGTTTACAGGCAGACCCCTACGCCTCTGCGCCACGACGGTCCTCAACTAATCACTTCAGTCTTTTTTAAATATATTTTATAATATACAGTCTTGTTTAAATACAAAGTTACGCGTTAACTTCCGCCACTCAAAACTACGTGCGAGTCGTTGTCGCGTACCGATAGTAGGTGATTGTAGGTCAATGAAAGACACGTATTCTGTATCAAGCGAACTTTTTGTGAGTTAATTATCATTTTTTTGTCATTTTCCTATGCTTATATTATTCGGACTAAGTTATTTATCGTGGTCGTGGCGCAGACGCGCAACGTCTGCTTGTAACGCGACGGTTTTTGGGTTCGATTCCCACTCGGGGTTGAGTGATTTTTCTATTTCTATTTTCTTCGCTTTAGAAACTAGGCAAAAAGCGGGGCATTGAGTTCCGCCACTCAACACGCAATGCCTCAAAAAAGGCGAAAAGCGGAAACGGAGAAAGCAGGGACTAAGCAACGGAGTGTCTTAACACTAGGTTTCTATAGTTCCTGCAGTTTCCTCTGCCTACCCTGCCATGTACGGGATAGAGCGTGAAGACATAAAAAATAAGTAATATTTAGTTAAGAAAGGGAAGAGGGGAGGAGATTCTTAACACGCCTATCCTGCTACTAGCGGGATAAAGCGTGAAATTGAAAAAAAAATTATAGTCGAATCTCTAATAATTGAGCCATAACAACTTTACAACAAAATGACACGAAAAACAAAACAATAGTGTTATATCGGTTCGCATATAAATTATTTAGTATGTATTTGTTATTATAATTGACTTTTGTACTTTTGAATAATAACGTTGAATGTTCAAACGAATATAATCTATTAAATTAAATTAAGCGGGGACGGAGAAAGCAGGGGCTAAGCAACGGAGTGTCTTAACACTAGGTTCCCACGGTCCCTGCAGATCCCTCTGACTACCCTGCCTTGTGTGGGATAAAGCGTGAAGCTAAAAAAAAAAAAAAAATTAAATTAAAGCAACAATGCCTCGAAAAAGGCGGAAACCGGGGACGGAGAAAGCAGGGACTAAGCAACGGAGTGACTTAACACTAGGTTTCTATGGTAGGGACCAGTAGGGACAGTTCCCTGTGTCTCGACTATACAATCAAGATTCGAGGCATTGTAAGTTGAGTAGCGGAACTCAACGCCGCGCTTTGCCTTTGAGAGAGAATTCTATTTTTATTTAACAGTTTTATGATTTTTAAAGTGTTAATCCACACTAAGAATAGAAATATATTTAAAGAAAACAAAAATTTTAACGCAGCGAGATTTGAACGCGAAATAACCAATTGGACATGAAGTGGGAAGCGAAGTTTATTAACACTAGATTATCTATAGACCCTGTTGTATAGCGTAAAGCTAAAAAAAAAAATTAAAGAAAATCAAATAAAAGGCAGAATGTGGGATCCGAAAGCAGGAAGCAACGGAGTGTCTTAACACTAGGTTCATATGGTTCCTGCAGCTCCCTCTGTTTGCCATGTGCGGGATAAAACGTGAAGACATAAAAATATCAAATATTTTAACTAAAAAATAATAATTATAACGGTGTATTTAATATTTATAATCCTAACAATGTCTAACGGTCACCTTGATTAGTATTTTTATTTTCAAAGGAATTTTAAATTAAAAATCATAATGACATTTAGTTGTTGTCACGCGATATTTTATCTGTAGTTATCCTTTCTTTTTTTTTAAAACCTTGAAACGTTCAATGTCAAATACAAATAGTTACATTACTGTCTTTTGAGGCAGTTACACTACAATCATTTTTAAGAAAAAAAAAATTAAAAAAATAAAAATTGATATTTTTGATAAATTCTTTATAAGTATGTATATAATTACAGAAATTAATATATTTAAGGATCTTCTTATATTAAGGACGGTCGTGGCGCAAAGGCGTAGTGTTTGCATGTAAACTTGACCGCCTTTGGGTTCGATTCCCATGAGACGAAGATGGATTTTTCTATTTCCGTTTTCTTTTCTTTAACAACTAGGCAAAGCACGGCGTTAAGTTCCGTCACTCATCACGCAATGCCTTGAAAAAAGCAAGCAAGCAAGGACTAAGCAACGGAGTGTCTTAACACTAGGCTCCTATGGTTCCTGCAGTTCCCTCTGCCTACCCTGCCATGTGCGGTATAAAGCGTGAAGACAATAAAAATAATGATTTTTTTCCCTTCTGTAAGTGTAGTGTGTTTTTTTTTCGTCTTTAGTGTTAATTAACCTATTAGAAGTCATAAAAATATACATTTTATCTACTTTCTATGCCTTGTAAATTGGACGGAGACCGGTAAATGGAGAATTTTAAGTATAAGTGATAATGATATACCAAGAAACCGCATAATATATAAAAGATTAAAGTTTCAATATTAAAAAGAAAGAAAAAAATAGGACGCAATGTGAGAAGGCAATATGCGGGAAACGGAGTGTCTTAACACTAGGCTCTCTTGGTTCCCGCGGTTCCCTCTGCCTACCCTGTTGTGAGAGGGATAAAGCGTGAAGTTAAAAAGAACATAAATTCAACGCAGAGGCGCAGCGTCTGCCTGTAAACACGACGGTATGTAGGTTCGATTATTATAAGTTCAGTTCTTTCACGCAACACGCAATGCCTTGAAAAGGGGAAAACCTCCGTTTTCCTTTGTGTCTTAGCACAAGGCTCCCACGGTTCCCGCAGCTCCCTCTACCTACCCCGCCATATGCGGGATAAAGCGTGAAGCTAAAAAAACACAAGAGTCAGTATAAAACAAAGGAAGCGTCAAATGCTACCAATTAAACATGATTAAGCCGTCTGAGCAATTTCGTTCACGACTTAACGAAGAACAGTCCGTTGAATGCAACATTGATAATGTCTTGTTAGTCTTTTACCTTCACTCTTCACTAATCTTTAGTAATAAGAGTAAGTACAAGCTTACTTGTATGTTTGTTTATTTGGGCGTATTAATCTCAAGAACTCATGATACTTGATGAAATTTACCATGATGCAGTTTTTGTCTGTAAACGCGACAGTTTGTGGATTCGATTTCTGTGAGGATTGATTATTTCATTTCCATTTTCTTCGCTCTGGCAACTAGGCAAAAGCGCGGCGTTGAGTTCCGCCACTCAACACGCAATACCTAGAAAAAAGCAAAAAGCGGAGACGGAGAAAGCTGTGACTAAGTAACGGAGTGTCTTAACACTTGGTTCGTATGATTTTTGCAGTTCCCTCTGCCTGCCCTGCCATGTGCAAGATAGAGCGTGAAATAAAAAAAAATGATTAAAATTATACACTACCGGTCAAAAGTTTGAGACCACTAATAAAAATGTTTGTTATCAGTAAATATTTTAGAAAATATTGGTGATAAATAGTAATCTGCACACCTGCATATTCTATTGTTCATAAAGATTGCCTAAAAGCTTATTTTTTTGTATAAAAGTCAAGGAAAGGGCAATAAACAGGCATTGTATCCAAACATCAATGTTGCCGCCGAAGCGGTAAGCCGACAGATCAATTGTTAAAAATTTATTACCTCATTACCGCAGCTGGCGCTTCTAATTTTTTTACATCAACTTACAATACAATTGTTCATAATTCTCAAAATATGTTTAATTATTATTTTAACCTTGCATTTGTCTGGTTATTTCGAATATCCATACAGTTAGTCTGATTTTGGGGTTCCTACAGTCAAGACAGCTCTAAAATAGGAAAAGTTTCGGAAATTAGTATGGAAACGCGAGCTGTTGTTCTCCACGACGAAGGCAAATCTGAACGTCAGATAGCTAGTCAACTCAAGTTATCGAAGACTTGTTTTCATCGCACTATTGTGCGCTACAAGCAAACCGGCAGTAATCAAGATCGTCCGCGCTCTGGAAGACCGAGGGCTACGACTTCTAGTGAAGATAAATTTATTGTGGTGACCAGCAAGCGAAATAGACGTCTGACAGCCCCAGAAATTCGTGTAGAAGTCAACAAATCACGGGAAAAACCAGTATCGGTGTCTACAGTGCAAAGACGATTGCGAGACGCTAAGTTGTTTGGACGCGTTGCTGTGCGAAAACCTCTGTTAAAACCGCAGAATAAAAAGAAACGGATGCAATGGGCCCTAACCCATCGAGACTGGACCGAAGAAGACTTCAGAAAAGTTCTTTGGAGTGACGAATCGAAATTTGAAGTGTTCGGGTCAAAAAGGAGAATTTTCGTCCGACGCTCCGCCGAAGAAAAGATGATGCCACAGTGTGTAGTGCCGACTGTCAAGCATGGTGGCGCGTCAGTCATGGTCTGGGGTTGTTTCTCTGGCTACGGGATTGGAAACCTAGTCCAAATTAAAGGCATCATGAAAAAGGAGCAATATAAGGAGATTTTGGAGAAAAACACCATTCCCTCCGGACTAAAGTTAATCGGCCGAGGATTTATCTTCCAGCAAGATAATGATCCGAAACATAGTTCGAAATTATGTTGAGGCTATTTATACAAAAAACAGTCGGAAAAAGTATTAGAAAACATGACCTGGCCTCCTCAAAGCCCCGATCTTAATCCCATCGAACTTTTGTGGGAAGAGCTGGATCGAAACGTTCGGGAACAGTGTCCAACTTCACAGCAGGCCATGTGGAATGCATTGGAGGAAAGCTGGAATAATATCTCGCAAGAAACTATAGATAAACTAATTGCTCGCATGCCAAGATTGGTAAAAGAAGTAATAAAAAGGAAAGGAGGATATTTCGACGAAAAATCTGTTTAAACTCACTTGTGTGCATTTTTTTAAAAACAATAGTAATCTTCGAGACCTTCTTTTTTTTAATTTTAAATCTAATGTGTAATATGAAAATAAATCCAGTTTTCCATAAAGTTTTGAATATCTTGAGTTTTATTTGTTTTCTCATCTTTTTTTATAGTGGTCTCAAATTTTTGACCGGTAGTGTATATTGTTTTCTTAATTTACCATGGTGCAGTTTTTGCCGGTAAACACGACAGTTTATGGGTTCGATACCCGTGAGGGAAGGATCGATTATTTTATTTCCGTTTTCTTCGCTCTGGCAACTAGGCAATGGCGTTGAGTTCCGCCACTCAACATAAAAAGCGTCTAAAGGCGGAAAACGAGAAACGGAGTGTCTTAACACTTTGTTCACAACGATTCCTGCGGTTCCCTCTGCCTACCCAGCTATGAGCGGGATAAAGCGTGCTAAATTTACATTATAGATGTGTATTTTGTATTGGATTTGGACTTGGGGTACAGCAACGGGCTGGGACAAAAGGGTACAGCTTTTTCTTCGTTTTAAATTACTTAAGTGGGATTGTACATAGGAAAAGTAGCCCCAATGTTACGATGTTACTTTGTAACGCTGCAGTACGTACAGTTAACTAACAATCTCGATGACATTTGGTACAGGCACTCGCATTGCGTGCATTCTAATGCCAGAACTCGTTTTCACCGTTAAAATGCTGAATTCCTTGCATAGAAGACGTTGTTGAGTATAAAGGATTGTTTTTTATATTATATTTTTCTTCTTTTTTTTTGACATCACGCTTTATCCCGCATATTGCAGGGTAGGCAGAGGGAACTGCAGGAACCATAGGAACCTAGTGTTAAGACACTCTGTTGCTTAGTCCCTGATTTCTCTGTCCCCGCTTTCCGCCTTTTTCGAGGCATTGCGTATTGAGTGGCGAAACTCAACGCCAGTTTTGCCTAGTTGGCAGAGCGAAGAAAATGGGAATAGAAAAATCCATCCTCCCCTCTTGTGAATCGGCACCACAAACCGTCGCGTTTACAGGTAGACGCTATGCCTCTGCGCCATGATGGTCCTATATTTTACCCTGTATCCTACTAATTATCGAATAGGCAGTAAAATACTAGGCCTTTGCTTTGTTCTCAGCAGGGTAGCATTAGAGGACTGAGGATCAAGACCTAACGTCCCTAGTTCCCTAAGTATATACTTTCTCATCAACACTACCATATAGGTTTTCAACTACTTATACAGGATGGGGATGAATCCGCGACCTTCATTTAAAGCATAGAATCAACTAGCCTTTATAAACTTGGAAAAATTATAAAAAACAGGTAATAATATAAAAAAAAGTTTTTTTTTTTTTAAATAAAGTAAATAATTAAATTATTGTTCCAAAATAAAACACCATTAGTCAAGTATGACGCGAGCGTACACTGTACTGTCAGAGCGGGACGGAGATGTAGCTCTTTCTCATTCGGTTATTTTCTTGAATGAAAAGTGACAGATTGATAACGTTTAATAGTATTGTTGTAGTACGAGATGTTTACGTCATTTGTATTTAACAATGACTACCTCCCGCGTTACACAGCACGTGTAAATATCGTGAAATGGGAAAAATTATCCTGTCACTAAACTATTGATAATTGTTAACTAGTATTTTGTATATAGCCTTTAATTATTTTACCCTATAGGTAGTTTTGACGAAGGCCGCGCTGTCAGATACACCCTGTATATACATATATCTTATTTAAAAGGAGAGTACTCCTTCAAATGCGTTACTCAGAGAAACTTGAGCGTTAAGCAAGATCATTACTGAAGCAATTACCAAAAGATTTATTTAAACTACGTGTTGTGTAAAGTTATGGTTGAACTTTTAAAAATCAGGGCTCAAAAAGGGCACAGACTCAGCAACTGCTTGTAACTTAATATATTTTAAATAAAGCCGAGGTCACTATACTTCATATTTATAAACAAACCTCAGAAAAAAAAGGAGCCAAGTAAAAGTTTTTTTACTTTGGCGCTGAACTTGCACAAATAGAATAGGCAGAGGGAACCCAGTGTTAAGACACTCCGTTCCCCGCTTTCCACCTTTTGAGGTATAACGTGTTGAGTGGCGGAATTCAATACCGCGATTTGCCTTGTTGTCGGTACGAGGAAAACTAAAATTGGAATTGAATCTACTAGCCGTCGCGTTAACACGCAGATAACATGTCTCTGCGCCACAACGATCCTCAAAAATAATTTATTATTTTATGCCCTTAGTTTTAAAGTGGGAATAAATATTTTTATCAAGTACTTGTATAAAGTATACAAAATGGTTTTATATTAAATCTTTCACTACAAAATGAAACAATATATTTTTAGGGTAAATTAAAAAAAAAGAGAATAACCCGCTGAATTTCTTGCGCCAACCGGCGTAAGGCTTCCCAGGTCTGAGGCATTAACTTTAGTGAACTGGTGGTAAATTAAATAAATTAATTGACATTCAAAAAATTAAACAACTGTCTTCTTATCTTGAATAAAATTATTTGATTTTGACTTTGAATGTACACGACACAAATAGTCTGGGCCGTGACGGAGTGTCTAAACACTACGTTCATACCGTTCCTCCGGCTGCCTTTGCCTATACCGTCATATGCGAAATATAACGTGAACCCAAAGACAAACTATTTTCGTTTCTCTCTCTCTCTCTTCTTCTCTACATTCCACCTACACTCGAGGCAGTGACTCTCAAACCACGTAACAGGTGGGCAAAGAAAATGAAAACCTAACATTACGTCGCAATAATAAAATCAACACAAATATTTTAAATTCAGTTCATTTTAAAACGACAATACAAAGCAGATTTACAATGGTAATTTATGTATAACATTTTGTACTTGGGACTATATCGGTTACGATTATAATCGATTAATTCGTTCTTTTATTATTATTGTTTTTTTTTTTAATTTGAAACAGTAGGCAGAAGGGAGTTAAGGCCAGTGCTAAAATATTTCGTTAACCACTTTGGATTTCTAGATATTGCGTGTGGTGTGGCGGAACTTAACGCCGCGCTTTATCTTGTTATCAGTTAGAAGAAAATTAAAGAAAGTTACATAGAATTATAGGGTTTAGTTTGTTAAATTTTATTGCCATATTAATGATTTCATAAATGCTTGCTCCAGTCTGTTTCACAAGTTGTGAATTTTTAGTCGATAATTTTTTGGCAAATTAAAAAAGACCCAATAGAGATACTCTCGCTGAGCTTCTTACAGTGGTTCTTCTCAGTTTAAAAAATGAAGCCTAGAACATTGCATATTGAGTGGCGGAACTCAACGCCATGCTTTACTTAGTAGCCAGAGCGAAGAAAATGGAAATAGAAAAATCCATCTCCCTTACAAAGGAATCGAACCCACAGACCGTCGTGTTTACAGGCAAATCCTGCGTAAATAGAATTTTTGAGACTGACAAAAAACGCACGCAAATGTTTTTCAAGTAAACGTGTAGAATTTGTTTAATCAATTATCAATTGAACTGTTCAAGTTCGAACATCGGCTATATTTTTCACCAAACTGCGTTTTCGAGATCTTTAAAACCGTGCGATTACTACGTTCAATTTTTTTTACATTTTCTTTAAGCATTTCTTGGTAAATCATTTTAACCAAAACTATAAGCTTTATGGGAATCGGTCCCATTAATTAGAAACGAAACTGATTACTCAAGTTAGTTATAAATCTTGTCTTGATATTTAAAACATCTTATATTTTTATAGTAAAATAAAATAACAGCGCAATTGCGGAAGTTTTAATGAACTGAGCCTGGAGAGAGACGTAAAACAGGATTTCTGCGACATAACGACAGATTATGCTATGTAATTTTTTTAAATAAAAGGTTTTAATATCAAAATATTCTAGATTTAAATGATAATTACTTTTTTATATCAAATTTTCTAGATTTAGTTGACTATTATTTAAAAAAAATTGAAAGCAGTGGGATTAATTCTTATAAAATTGTTTGTATGTATGCATATGATTTGTTTCAGAATATTTCTATATTTCGTGTAGATTATTATTTATTTTAATTTTTTTTTGTAGGCCGAGGGAACTGCAAGAACCACAGCAACCTAGTGTTAAGACACTCCGTTGCTTAGTCTCTGCGTTCCGCCTTTTTTGAGGCATTGAGTGTTGAGTGGTGGAACTCAACGCCACGCTTTGCCTATTTTCTAGGGCGAATTATTGGAAATAGAAAAATCCATCTTCTGCGGGTGGGAATCGAACCCATAATCCGTCGCGTTTACGGCAGACGCTACGTCTCTGGATTATTATATAATAAATATATTTTAAGACGTCCTCTTCCTCTTATGACCACAAGTAATTTTATACTAATAATGGAAATAAAATTATTATTAAAAAGCGTACTAAGTACGAATTAAGAGCCTTTAATATTTTACAAAAAAAGGGAGAGAGAGAGAACAAGAGAGAGAGTATCTGCTGTTAAGACACTATTTTTCTAAACGGAGCTTAGCGCTGCGCTTTGTCTAAGTAACAACGCTCTTATAAAAAACCATTTCATGTTTTTATAAAGGTCATTCATTTAGTTATTTAAAAAACGTGCGACATGATTTACAATAATATCACTAAAGTAAAAGGCACTTATATATATGTATACAAGTGTAAATGTTACATTGAGAATGGTTAAAATAATATATATTGACATAAACCGAGATATTTAGAAATTTTTTTAACGATTTAAAAGTAATTTAAGCCTCTTTAGCGCCTCTAGCCGTCTATATAAGAGGTGCCAAGAGGTATGGATTCGAATCCACTAAAACTATATAGAAAAATGTTCAAAGATAGCGTAATATTTACTAAAGGAAAAATAACAATCTAAAATAAATCTTATTAATATTTAAATTTCATTCAAAACTAGGTGAAAACTAAAAGCCGTTTCGAATTTCACTTATCGTAACATTTTATATGTATGAGTTACTTAGAAAATACTGACCCAACATATACTATTATATGTAAAAATATTGAAATATTAGGTATAAAAAGCTATCATGTAACAATATTACAGCATGTTGGTTAAGGGTTCGATTCTCGCTCGAGGTCATAAACTATTTTCCTTATTATAACAAATATTTAGTAAACTATATATATAAACATAAAAGAAAAGAACAATTACTTAAAAAATTTCTAACTTTGACGTTTAAATATAAATTATTGGAGATACATTAAAAATAGTTTGAGAACTGCTGCCTATTAATTTAATTTAAAAAAAAAAACACTCACCAAAATTATCACTAAATCACATCACTATTAAAAAAAAACCACTAAAAATATTTTTTTATATATATTTTTATTTATTTCGCCTTAACACAACACGTCAGTCTCTGTTCACAGTCAGATGTCAACTGAACAAAAATCATACTACAGTTATGTCTACAACTAATATTACTTCGCGTACTCTTGTATTGAAATTGAAATAGAGTAGTATTTTAAATAAATAACTATATAGCGGGTTCGTTTCTATTTGGAGAATAAATTTATGTATTTTTTAAATAAAAAAAATACGAAATAAATGTTTAACAATATTAAAATCAAAATAAATTAAAAAATCTCAAGGATTTTTTTTTTAAATAACTAAGCCCTATATTCGTCTTTTCTTCTTTATTTTTTTTCTTGGTGAAGAAGAAAGAAATGTCAAATGCTATAGTTCGTGTACCTCTTCTGATCCACCTCTTCATACTGACCTTTTCAGGTTCACCTCTTTGTCTTCATAAAGCCTCTTCATACATACTCTCAGGGATCTCTTACTACCGATGAACTTCTTATACTTACTTCTTATTCTATATAATATAGAGAGTTTTGTTTACAATATAAAAAAATATACATACTTTAATATATATGGTATAAATTAAAAGATGTTTTTTTTTTTTATTTTAGTAACTAAAAACAGTCTTTAACTGCGACGGTTGCTGGTTCGATTCCGGTTTGAACAAATAATGTCTCTGAAAAGAAAACAAAGAGTGACTACGAGCCAATTAACACAAATATCAAAAGTAGATGCTTCGGAGTGAAACACTGGGAACTTAGTGTTAGGACACTCCGCCTACACTGTTTTTTTGCGGGATACAACACATGGCTTCACGCTATTTCCCGCATATAACGGGATAGACAGATGAATGGTATTTTATTGTAAATGGGAGCCAGCATCAAAAAAAAAATAATAAAAAAAATTAAACTTAGTTCATAAAGTATATTTTGTTAGCAAATATTTTGTAATTTATAATGTTTGATTTATATTAAGGTTGGTTAATATATCTTTTTTTTTTCTTTTTCCTATTGTAGGCAAAAGGAACCTGCTAAGAACCCTCTTTACCGACCTGACATCTTTCGAGCAGTTTAAACTCGGCGGAACTCAACGCCGCGCTTTGCCTAGTTGCCAGCGCCAAGAAATTTAAGTGAAAAAATCTATCCTCCTCTCATGGGAATCGAACCCACAAACCATCGCGTTTACAGGTAGGCGCTACGCCAAACCTATTCTGGTTAGTAATTAGTTTTATTCATTCTTTATATCTGTTCATATATTTATTATTTTCACGCTTTATTCCGCTCCTAGCAGGATAGACAGAAGAAACTGCAGGAACCGTGTAAACCTAGTGTTAAGACACTCCATCCCCTACTTTCCCCCTTTTCGAGGCATTGCGTCTTGAGTTATTTTTATTTATTTATTTTATTTTTTCATATAAATAATTAAAAAAAGTAATCTATTGAAAATCGTGTTTATATATATTAGTATACAGCGTGTTATAATATAAGTAATAACATATACTCCATAACTAAAGTCGGTTAAAACAGTTATGCGCTACATCGGAAGACAGGCGTTTGTGAATTACTTTCACAATCAGATGTGATGTTCAAACTACTTGTTTGAGGTCCTATTTTAGTTTAGAATTAATAAAGTAATATATAGACATACACACATTTATACATATATATATATATATATATATATATATATATATATATATATATATATATATATATATATATATATATATATATATATATATATATATATATATATATATATATATATATATATATATATATATATATATATATATATATATATATATATATATATATATATATATATATATATATATATATATATATATATATATATATATATATATATATATATATATATATATATATATATATATATATATATATATTATATATATATATATATATATATATATATATATATATATATATATATATATATATATATATATATATATATATATATATATATATATATATATATATATATATATATATATATATATATATATATATATATATATATATATATATATATATATATATATATATATATATATATATATATATATATATATATATATATATATATATATATATATATATATATATATATATATATATATATATATATATATATATATATATATATATATATATATATATATATATATATATATATATATATATATATATATATACATGAAATAATGAAAAAATCATTTCTGTTTTCTTCGCTCTGCGAACTACGTAATGGCGGCGTGAAATTCCGCCACTCAATGCCTCGAAAAAGCGATGCGGGGGGTAACGAAGTGTCTTGACTCTATATTCGCTGTTGTTATCCGGCTGTCTGTCTAATGTTATGGTCATTTTAAAATTTGAAAACAAAAAAAAATAATAACACGTCGATGACATCTTAAAGTAAAAGCGTTAATTATTAGTTTTTGTTGTGTATTATATTGAATATCTTTGACCTAGAATAATGATATTCAAAAAAACGATCAAAAAATCGATAAGGAAACCTCTATATGCGAAACAATTTATATTTTTATGATTTTACTAAAATAATCTGTAACTATAAATATAATGAAAATATAAAAATGATATTAAATAATAAAACTATAATACTGAGGACCGTCGTGGCGCAGAGGCGTAAGCGTCTGCCTGTAAACGCGACGGTTTGTGGGTTTGATTCCTATGAGAGGGAGATAGCTTTTCTAATTCCATTTTCTTCGTTCTGGCAAACTAAGCAAAGCGCGGCGTTGAGTTCCGCCACTCAACACGCAATGCCTCGAAAACGGCGGAAAGCGGGGACGGAGAAAGCAGCAGGAAATAATAATAATTAAAAAAATTATAGTATAGTATAAACTATAATATATTAAAGAGAGCAACAGCTGAGTCTCTGGGAGGCTCTTCACAGAATTGCCTTTCGAGCCAGTGGTAGTGGGTTCAATTGACGATTCAAAAGCACTTGTAATAATCTGTTATGACACTTCGAGATTAGCAGCTTCTGCCTTTAGACGCGACGGTTTGCGGGTTCGATTCCCATGAGAGGAGATTGAATGGTTCTTTTGACGATTGTTCTACATATATTATGTATTGCAACATTTTTCTGATCTTCTTTTAAAATCGTCTTTCTCTCCATTTCTCTTAAAATGCAAAAAATAATGTTTAAGAACTTAAAAAATACTTTAAGAAAATATATAAACATAAACGCAGCGGGATTCGAACTCGCGCCCTCTTGTTAATTGAACAAGCGCTCTGGCCACTGTGTCATACATTCTTTACTATGCCACGTTGAAATGAACGCATGGCTCAGTGGCCAGAGCGCCTGCACGGTTCGCAAGAGGGCGCGAGTTCAAAATCTACTGCGTTCAAATTTTTATATGTTAAGTATTTTTTTTTCTATCCTCAGTGTGGATTAACACTTTAGCTTCACGCTTTATCCCGCACATGGCAGGGTAGGCAGAGGGAACTGCAGGAATCATACGAACCTAGTGTTAAGACACTCCGTTGCTTAGTCCCTGCTTTCTCCGTCCGCGCTTTTCGCCTTTTTCGAGGCCAATGCCGTATTAAGTGGCGGAACTCAACGCTTGTTTTCAGAGCGGAGAAAATGGAAATAGAAAAATCCATCTTCCCTGAGTGGTAATCGAACCCAGAAACCGTCGCGTTTGGAGCCACTCTGCGCCACGACGGTCCTCAATTAACACTTTAAAAATTATAATATTAAGGTCTTTATCTTTACAATACTGTAGAGGCATATATAAAAGAGTACAAAAATATATGAGAATAAGTCCTGACCGTGAAAGTAATCGTGATTCACGTATTATGAGGTATTACAGTTTTTAGAGTTACTTAGTAGAATGTATGAAACTTTGCTTTTTGAGTTTAAAAAAAAGTTCAGTTAAAAAAAAATAGATGAAAAATTTACCTACTTAGGTTAATACGTAAAGTGATGATTTTTTTTATTTGGCTTCACGCTGTATCACGCATGAAGCGGGATAGACAGAGAGTACGTAATGTTGAAACATCCGTTTTACTTTCAGATTAAAGATTGCGTCTTAAACGGAGAAGTTGGAGAAAGAAGAGAAAATATGTAAAAATAGTTTAGTAATTGTTTTTTTTAGCTTCACGCTTTATCCCGCACATGACAGGGTAGGCAGAGGGAACTGCAGGAACCATATGAACCTAGCGTTTAGACACTCCGTTTCTTAGTGCTTGCATTATCCATCCTCGCTTTCCGCCTTTTTCGAGGCATTGTTTGTTGAGTGGCGGAACACAACGCCGCGTTTTGCCTTAGTTGCCAGAGCGAACAAAATGGAAATAGAAAAATCCATCTTCCCCGACTGGAAATCGAACCCGCCAACCGTCACGTTACAGGCAGACGTTGCACCTCTGCGCCACGACGGTCCTCAGATATTTTTTTTTCTTTAATAAAAAAAAAAAACAATAATAATAAATTTTCTCGAAATATTCCACAGTAAGGAAATACACTACATACAAGCAAGTCGTACAAAAACAAGTTTCAAGTTGCAAATTAGAGCCTTTGAGTTAACGGCGTTTCTTTGTTAACAAACACGTGATAATCATGACCTGGATAGCTATAACCGTATTATTCACGGTGAATCCCGCATACAGCGGGTTAGGGAGAGGGAAAATAGTGTTTAGACACTCTATTTCACTTGTTTTTAAGATGTTCCGTGAAATAATGGAAGTTGTAATGGAAAACATGTTTGCAAGTGGAGAAACAAAAGTTGGATCCTCAATATATATTCTTTACTGCACTTAAAAAATTACACATAAGAAACATCTATCTATAGAAAAATATACCTATATTTTTTTTTTAGCTTCACGCTTTATGCCGCACAAGGCAGGGTAGGCGGAGGGAACTGCAGGAACCGTTGGAACCTAGTGTTAAGACACTCCATTGCTTAGTCCCTGCTTTCTCCGTCCCCACTTTCCGCCTTTTTCGAGGCATTGCGTGTTGAGTGGCGGAACTCAACGCCGCGCTTTGCCTAGTTTGCCAGAGCGAAGAAAATGGAAATAGAAAAATCCACCTTCTCCGACTGGGGATCGAACCGAGAAACCGCGTTACAGGCAGACGTTGCGCCTCTGCGCCACGATGGTGGCTATATATAATTTATTTATTCTCCCTTCAAGGGAGTCGAACCCACAACTATAGCGTCGACTTTTTTAAATCCTGTCTTTCAAAAAGACACATTATCCTATATGCGGGAGGCAGCGTGAAAATCGATAAAGTTAAAACGCAAAACACAGCGTAATTAATCGATTTTACACATTCTTATATTAAATCGATTTACACATCGTATATTATATATTGTTATT
The DNA here is from genome assembly GCA_037178615.1 of Dione vanillae. NCBI lineage: Eukaryota > Metazoa > Arthropoda > Insecta > Lepidoptera > Nymphalidae > Dione > Dione vanillae. The sequence goes on from JAZFAU010000342.1 coordinate 175,227, forward strand.
TATTTATCAAACTAACGTGAGGTTATTTTTATTCAATCTATTTAGCAGGGTAGCGGGTTCAAATTGGATTGAAACTTTGCAAAGGTGACAAGGTGAACCTAGTGTTAAGACACTCTGTTCTCCGATTTCTACTTCAATTCGAGATATAGACTTAACGCCATGTGTCTTTTGCCAGCACTGTGAAATAAGAAATACATATTTTTTACAGCTTCACGCTTTATCCCGCACATGGCAGGGTAGACACAGGGAACTGCAAGAACCTTGGAACCTAGTGTTAAAACTCTCCGTTACGACTTTCCGCCATTTATGAGCATTGTGTATTAAGTGGCAGATTAAGATTTTTTTTATAAAACTAGTGACCCGCTATCTATCCCCTTGCCAGTTTTATCGATGTTCTAAGGATTTACTCTTATATAATATGTATATTACCATACGTTTTGTATACCGTTATTATTTATATACTAATGTATATAATCATCATCATCATCATCATGTCAGCCGTAGGACGTCCACTGCTGAACATAGGCCTCCCCCAGGGACCTCCAGTGCGCCCTGTCTAATGCTATACGCATCCAGTGGCTGCCTGCAACCCGGACCAAGTCGTTCGTCCACCTGGTAGGAGGCCGTCCCACGCTGCGCTTGCCGGTACGTGGTCTCCACTTGAGAACCTTTCTATGTGTCCTGCCCATTGCCACTTCAACTTACTAATTGGTTGGGCTATGTCGATTACTTTTGTTCGTTTGCGGATGTCCTCGTTGCGCACACGATCTCGCAAAGAAATTCCGAGCATAGCCCTCTCCATAGCTCGTTGAGCGACCTTGAGCTTCTTTATGAGGCCCATAGTAAGAGACCACGTTTCTGTGCCGTAAGTCATCACTGGTAACACACATTGGTTATAGACTTTCGTCTTGAGGCACTGAGGTATTTTGGACGAGAAGATATTTCGTAGTTTTCCGAACGCTGCCCAGCCGAGTTGGATTCGACGATTGACCTCCTTCTCAAAGTTGGACCGACCTAACTGGATCGTATGACCCAGGTAGACGTACTCGTCAACAACTTCGAGCTGCGTGTTCCTAACTGCAAGCGGGGTGGGCACAACATGGATGTTCGACATGATTTTCGTCTTGTCCATGTTCATCTTAAGCCCAACCTGTTGAGATACTCGGCTGAGGTTCTCGAGCATAGTGCTTAGATCGTCCAACGATTCCGCCATAACCACGACATCGTCGGCAAACCGAAGGTGAGTGATGTACTCGCCATTAATATTGATGTATATAAAACTTATATAAATCGGTAATAAATTTATAAATTAAAATATTAAATTTTAAATGTACTTCGACAGTACAGTGGCGAAAAATGAATTCGAACCGGTTAAGCCGTCCCTGAGAATAACGTGCACACTCGTACAGACTATATAAAAGGTTAAATAAGACATAAAATTTTAAAAACTATTCTCAATTTTTAAGGTACTTTAAAAATAATGGTTTTTTATTTATTTTTTTTCATATATCTTCCATGTACAAACAGCGGTCAGTTATATTTTTTACTATATTTGTAGATTTTCTTACGAACATATTCTGATTTTGTGATGGCACAAAGCATAAATTAAAAAAAAAAACAAAACGTCAAATTGCTCAACTTTTTTTATTATTTTTAAAGATTCAACACTGATTAATAAAACGATCATGAGAAAATGGAACGAAATGGCAAAGGAAATGTTCGAAACTGCCATTAATACTTATGAGAATAAATTACGATAGAAAATAAATTATAATTATTAATTATTCACCCTCATGTGACTCACACAATTCTACTAATGTAACTAGTATTTATTTCGATTAGTTATTTTTTTTAGCTTCACGCTTTATCCCGCACATGGCAGGGTAGGCAGAGGGAACCGCAGGAACCGTGAGAACCTAGTGTTAAGACACTCTGCTTTCTCCGCCAACGCTTTCCGCATATTTCGAGGCATTACGTGTTGAGTGGGGGAACTCAACGCCGATTTGATTAGTTACTATGTTTTTCTATTTTTAATTTATATATATTTTATCTATGGCTCAACATAAATTTACATTAGGGGTTGTCCATTAATCACGTGATCTTTTTTTACCATTTTTTAACCCCCCCTCCCCCATTGATACGTAGTGAAGTTTAAGACCACCACCCCTCCCCTTCTCAACATCACGTGTATTTTTAGTACCTACAACGAATCTTAAAATTTTCTGAATATTATCTTAATTTAAATACAGGTATAAACTATAATCTTATTTTATTCTGAAATTAAGGACCATAATAAAAAGGTCTACCTCAGGTTGCTTAATATTTGTTTAAAAATCGCGCGTTAAACGAAAAAATAAATACACGAGATATCTTACTACAAACACCCCCCCCCCTCCCCCTTGTGTTATTTTCGTGATTTTTTTCAAACACCTCCCCCCCCCTTTCAAGCCTCACGTGATTAATGGACAACCCCTTAAACAAAATTAAACTTGCCTGTTTATTGCAATACGCTACGATAAATAATAATATATACAAAATTTGTTAGATATCGAGGATACTATACTAGCTTCACATTAAATTACTTTCATTTTAAAACACTTTAAATGAATTTAACTTTTTAAAAATAATACAAACATCCCCCCAGATAATCAAGGCATTTTGCGTAGACGTAAGGAGTACAAACCACACTTTATTAGTGTCCACTGAAAGGGAGCAAAAAGTGGCGACAAGGACATCAAAAATTGCATTGTAAACTGTTAGCATCGAAAAACTTTATTTTTTACTCATAAATAAATAAAGAAAATTTTTAAATATGCACATTTTCAAGAAAAAATATTCTTTATTTATATCACTCCACTTGCTACACTAGCGACAATAATTTACTGTTTTATTTTTTAATCTGTCTGTATAAGATTGTACTTCTTACGTCTACATCTCATATTTTCCCTTAGCATATATATAAATTCTTTCAACAATTTATATACACTTAAAGAAAACGTAAATGTTTGAACGCGGCGGGAAGTGATTTTTTGTTTAAGTATTTTTTCTATCCTTAATGTAGATTAATTAACATTAAAAATCATAAAAATAATTAATATAAATATTGTTAAATAGCGGAGTTTAGCAATTAATATTTATAATTATATTTTAATAAATACATACTTATATAGACATAAACTGTCAAAATGGACCGCCATTTTGAATATCTGTCTCGTTTGAAAAAAAAGACGTAGTTAATTTAATTAAATATATATGTTTAAATAAAACTACTTATGACATTCATTCACTTTAAAATTACATTACGATTTAAATAATTATTTATTAAATAATTACAAAAAATTAAAAAATTCTCATTTTCCATTTTAACTTATCCACCAAACTATACTACAAATTAATTTATATTCTATATTAATAATAAATCGAATATTCGTAGAAAATTCGAATAAACGATTGTAATATAATATATAAATAATCGAAACTAAAAATTTGACAATTTGAACATTCGAATAATCGATAATTATAAATAAAATCGATACAAAAAATCCGATTATTCGGAAATTTATTCGAATACTAAAAATAAAGACAGAACGAAATATTGAAAAATGGAAACAATTAAATAATATTATGAGATCTATTTATTAAAAAGGACACTTTTCTAAAGATCCAATCCCAATAGAAATAAAAAAAATTACAACTCTAGAAACATAAGGCTGTTTGTTTTAACACCTTTGCCCATTTATTTAGTGACCTACAAACTATACATAGAATAAGAAAAATATTTTAATTTTAATTTTAATTTATTTTTGTATTACATTGTAAAAAAGGCATATATATACATATACATATACATATACATATACATATACATATACATATACATATACATATACATATACATATACATATACATACATATACATATACATATACATATACATATACATATACATATACATATACATATACATATACTATACATATACATATACATATACATATACATATACATATACATATACAAAAGTTTAGAGAATCATTTGAAATAGAAAATAAATTATGAAATATTTTTTTTAACTATGACCATGACAATAAATTATGAGTGAGGTCATTGACCTCTATGGAAGGGGATTTCCCGAAAACAGAAAAATAAATACAAATCCATGCAATTACACAATAATAGAAGATTCATTTTAAAATATTAATACAATACTTAATTTCTAATATTTCATAAATTTCTTTACTTCTCCAGACTGTTTTGAACTAGACTTTTGAGTCTTTGAGCCGAACCCAAATACAGTCCATAATATAGCTAGCGGACTATATTTAAAAAAATAGGCTAAAAATTTCTCCAAAAAAAAAGAGAAAGAACCTAATCTTTAGTTTCAGTAAATTTTGAATAAACAAGTTTACAATCCGGTCTCAGACTCCTAAAATTCTCAGCACCCGATTCCGAGACATTGGTTTCCGAAAAATCGATATCTACCAAATTCGGTGCAGCAGTCGCCAGATGGACCAAGCTTCGGTCCGTTATATTTCTATATCCGTTAACGGATAGGAACCTCAGATTGGACCGATTCGGTCTCGACGCCATGTCCTGTCCAAAAACAACTGGACCATTGGGTCCAATGTGTATAATATTGACATCCTCTCCATCGGCTCTTCCAAATCTTCGTATAGCAAAGTCTGTGACCAAAGTGCTCGCGTGGAACCTAATTCCCGGGTACTGTGGGGTTGAAAAATCTCGCGGGAACCTGTACGTGTTCACTTGGGGCCCAACGTTCACGTACAGCACGTGGTGGCGCGGTTCAATCCTGTAGTCTATAGGTTCGTTAACACGCTCGTTTTCCTGCTCTTGATTCTCGTTCGACTCAGCCCCATTTCTAATAATTTTTGGTTTTGGTTCCCCATTTTCCGGTTCCTGACGGGACGTGGAAGCACCTTTATTGACTTCATTCGAACGTGTCACATATTTTCTATCACTTTTATCACTATCACGTTCACTATCACGATCACTATCACTCGGGTTGATCACCACTGGGTTCTCGCCGCGTCTGAAGCGAACATGTCCACCTGTACGTTCTGGTGACTGCACGTTTCTAGTACGTTTCCTGCTCGCGAACACTATCACTTCACCGTGATCATCACACCGTAAAATATCACCACAGTTCAATAGTCCGTCAATTTTTATACAATCAACTACACTCCTCTCTCCGCGTCCACTATCATTTCCATTATTTTCTTCTCCATTTATATTCGGAGAACTTGAAGAAGCACCTACATTTCCATTCAAACTAGAACTTTCTCCTGTTTCATTCTTCATATCGTCAGAAAGCTCTGCGCTAATTCTTTTAGATTCTTTTCCATTTTCTTCCTCATCACTTTTCAAATCAGATTTGTGTTCAACAACCACACTTTTAGACGTCGAAGGTTCTTGAAATTTGTCATTAACTTCATTGTGCGTATCATTTTTCTCATTATTATTAGTTTCTTTATCATTATTTCCATCATTACTTTCATCTATTGCATCTTCATCTAACTTTTGACGTTTCTTATTTATTTCTCCGTCATTTTCCATCTCTCCCTCCGATTTACGTTTCGAACCGTCTTTCTCTTTCACATCCATGTCATTATCGTCGTAATAATAGTACATGTGTTCTGGTTTCTCCCTATAGAAACTTTGTTCCTGAAATTATAAACATAATGCCATGTTAATTATTTTTTTAAAAAAATATATTATCTTAAATTTAATATAAACCGTCGTGGCGCAGAGGTCCAACATCTGCCTGTAACGCGACGGTTTCTGGGTTCGATCCCCAGTCGGGGAAGATGGATTTTTCTATTTCCATTTTCTTCGCTTTGGCAAACTAGGCAAAGCGCGGCGTTGAGTTCCGCCACTCAACTCGCAATGCCTTGAAAACGACGGAAAGTACTAACTAACGGAGTGTCTCAACACTAGGTTCTTATAGTTCCTGCAGTTCCCTCTGCCTACCCTGCCATGCGCGGGATAAAGCGTGAAGATAAAAGAAAAATTAAAAAATATATATTTTACAGTACAGTAGACTTTATCCACCTTAAGTTTTTTATCTGTAATTATTTTACACCAAAATTTAAAAAAAAAACCTATAACAATAATTCAAAATTTTCATTTCAAGACAAAACGCGAGAAACGGAGTGTTTAAACACAAGATTCCCACCACCTATGCCGCAAAACGCGGGATAGTGCGTGAAAGTAAAAAAAAACCATACCACTAACCTTAATTTCCCAGTCATGCAACTGTACATGATCTACATCCGGATCGTCTATATAATGCGCGTGTGCTTGATCATTCTTCTCCATATTCTTACTCGCCGATAACCAAAGCTTCTCCAAACTGGGAAGCCATCCTAGTGCTGAAACTTCAGAATCACCCACCGGCGATCCTCTTAGATCTAGAGACTATAAAAAAACAAAAGTTGAGCCTTTCAGCCTCTTAGTGGACTAAAAAAGAAATATAATATATGTAACACTTAATCTTTTTATATTAAAGATATTAAAATATGAGCAATATAAATGGATTTTTTTAGCTTCACACTTTATCCCGCACACGGCAGGGTAGGCAGAGGGAACTGCAGGGACCGTGGGAACCTAGTGTTAAGACACTCCGTTGCTTAGAAAGCAGGGACCTGCTTTCTCCGTCCCTGCTTTAATGACAACATATAATTGGATTTATTTTTCATAAAGAGACTCTTAAGTAATGCGTATAGGTAGTCTAATGTATGCGTATATGTAGTATATATATATATATATATATATATATATATATATATATATATATATATATATATATATATATATATATATATATATATATATATATATATATATATATATATATATATATATATATATATATATATATTGTTTATTCCTATTTGTGCCGCCCCCTGCGATGACCCCCGCGCGGGTTGTCGTCAAAGTCTTGTGCCAACTCCCGGCGCGAGCGGCAGTAGTAGTCAGTAGTAGTTGTCGAGAAGTAGCAAAAGAGGCACGCGTACGGCCGACGCAAGCGCACGTCCTTCCTGAATCTAATATTAATTAGCGGTGTGATTTTCCCTCAGCCTTATTTGATTTCCCTTTTGTGTATTCCCTCTTGATATTGAACCTGACAAAGACAAACCTACAAAAGATAATAGTGCAAGTAACCCCTAGTGAAGAAGACTCAAGTGAGACATTCCATGCCGGCCGGGAACAATCAGTGTTTGTGTTGTGAATTATGAAGATAAGGTACTGTACAATTTCTATTATCCTAAAACCGACTATAAAGTAAATAATTAATAAATAACCTCCACTTCAGCACGCTTCCACAATTGCTGACCCCTACCCACTATTCAATATATATTTTTTGGTAGCAGAACGCGGTTCATTATATTCATTATATACTATATACATTTTCTGGTAGCAGAGCGTGGTTTTCATCCCTCTGGGCCCCCTTAATTAGAGCGTGGTTTTCATCCCTCTGGGCCCCCTTAATTATAGCGTAGTTTAATCCCTCTGAGTCCCCCTGATTATAGCGTAGTTCATGCCCCTGAGTCCCTTTGATTACAGTGTTATTCTCCCGTTTTGGTATTTTGGCTCTTAATTTGGTACCTAACGCATAATTACAATATAATTTACTTGATTTCCTAACCTTTTAAAACGTGTTCGCATCGAGTTGTTTAAAAAATAATGTTATATGAAATTTTTATACATATAATATTGAATATATAATTGTGTAGGGTGAATGTATAATGTGTAAAATATATAAATAAATATTGAATATAATTTTATATATTAAATATAAAATATAATAAATACACATAATATGGTTACATATATTTTATAATATTACGCCTATACGTTATTACCTATCCTGTTTTAAATTATAATTGAAGTTAGTTAAAATATTTTAATATAATTTCCTTAAAAAACTAACTTACTTTAAAATATTATCCCTACACTTTTATTGTCACCCTTTTTTTTTTATTTTTATTTAAATGAAGCTTAAGCCTTAATTGTAGTCATATTGTATATCATATTATTTTGTTGTATTGCGATATATGTAGATACGACGCGTCCCTGAACTTGACCGTAACTGGTTTCTTATCTCGCCAGCTGTTGTGGATTCATTGTTTATTACGAGTTTATTTTTTTTTTTAATATTTTAGTTGAGTTATTTGTTTACTTGATTTCTGATTTCGCCCGTTGGTAGTGGGTTCATTGTTTATTACGAGTTTATTATTTTTTTTTTAATATTTTAGTTGAGTTATTTGTTTACTTGATTTCTGATCTTGCCCGTTGGTAGTGGGTTCATTGTTTATTACGCGTTTATTAATTTTTAATATTTTAGTTCAGTTATTAGTTTACTTGATAATTTAAAATGGCTACTCATGATGAAACAGTAAAATGTTCCTTATATACGAAAAGCGCAGAATATAGAAAAAATATAGGTGTGGTACACTTTGTTTCTGATTGGATTGCCGATACCTCGGAACTTCTTGGCACTTCTGAAATACCTAGATTATTAGTTAGGTTCAAGGATTTAGATTCTCATTGTAATTTATTTGTAAACGCGTCCTCAGTGCTCCTGGGTGGGTTAGACCCGGCTATCGATTACCAAGAAATTAGTTATGTAAAAAAAGAAGTGCGTTTAGTGAATAAGAAAATAGACGACCTCCGGGTGCGTCAGTTAGAGTTGTGCCCACCTGCTCCCGTAGTTGATCCTGTCATGGCCAGTACACCCGTAAGAATGAGTAGTAGAAATATTACTGAGCGAACTCCTTATAATAGATTACCTGATTTACCTATCCCTAAGTTTGATGGACGTCCTGACTCCTGGATAAGTTTTATTGATCAGTTTGACAGTGTAGTAGATTCCCAACACCATTTAACCCCCACAATGAAATTACAGTACTTGGTTGGATCCTTAGCAGATGAACCTAAGCGGTTGTTGCTACATTTAAAAATTGAAGAAGGCAACTATGAAGTTGCTCGTGATTTGTTGAAACAGCGGTATCACAATACACGGGTTCTTGCTGATACCTACATAACCCAGATACTTACCCTGCCGGAGGTTTCGAATAAATTTACAGGTTTGCGCGCGGCCTTTTTGAACCCCTTGTTAACTGCCTATCGCTGTTTAGAACGTTTAGAGTTACCCGTCTCCTCATGGTCTTATATGTTAGTACATATATGTTTGACTAAGCTTCCCTCTGATTTGAAATCCCGTTTTGAGCGTTGTTATGGCGGTGACGCTAATGAATTACCTACCTTTAAAAATCTTACTACTTTTTTGGAAGACGAATGTCGTCACCATGACAACGTTGGCAACACCTCCCTTGTAGATTCTAACCTGACGAAATTTAAAAGTACTGTACCTAAACATACTTACCTTGCGGCTCCTCCTCCCCCTATGTTAAATAATAGACAAAAAATGTTACCTGTAATAAATAATAGTAAAAAATGTTACCTGTGTGCTTCCTCTTCTCATTACCTCCGTGAATGTCCTGAATTTAGAGCTATGAATCCTAGAGAAAGATCGGAATTTGTAAAACATTCCCGGTTATGTTATAGGTGTTTGGACAAACATTCAATTCTTATGTGCAAGCGGGACTACAAATGTTCAACCTGCGGTCGCTCGTCCCATCACACTATGCTATGTTTTAATGATTCCCGTAACCCAATGTATCCTACCTCATCCAATCGTACTTATAATTGTAATTCCAAATTTAATAGACGCAATTATCCGCGTACCCGTCCTGCTTCTACCCGCGGTCCCCATATGGGCGGGGGCCAGCATAAGAAATATTCCCCTTCGCAACTCCAGCGCCCCCCCCAACGACATTCCCAGAGAGCTTCTCTCCCCAGAGAAAATGCTCCGCCCCAACCTAGACAGGTTGAAAATAATATAAGATATCGTGATAATTCCTATAATAGAGAAGATAGACCCACATAGCTAGATACTTGTATTACTCCCCCTTCCCCTTGCCTGAATATCTCACCCAATTCCCTTATATTATTGCCTACTGTTAAATTACACGTTAAAACTGCTAGTGGTTATTATATTGAAGCGCGTGCCTTATGTGATACCGGTGCCCAGGGTTGCCTCATTACAACCGATCTTGTTGTTAATTACCTCAATTTGACCATCTCCCCCTCCTGTCCCCCTGTACGTGGCATAGGTAATATTCCTTTAGTGGTTTCCCGTGGTTCTATTTCCCTGTGTTTTAAACCTTTGTATAATTCCTTCCCTGAGGTGTCAACCTCTGCTATGGTTATAGATGTGATTGCCGGTACGCATCCTGAGTTTGAGTTCCCTGAGTCTGTGTTTTTTCCTAATAGTGATTTTTCCCTTGCTGACCCTACCTATAATAAGCCTGGCCCGATAGATATACTATTGGGTGCTGACGTGTTCGGCGCGCTTTTATTACAAGATAAAATATTTAACTTTAACGGCCTTACTGCTTTATCTACAATTTTTGGTTATATTGTTTGCGGTCCAGTCGCTGCCGATTATGGTGAATTAGAGCCCCCTATGACTGGAATATCCCGTCCTTATCCCGTCTCATCGAGAGATTCTGGAAGGTCGAAGAGACCCCTCAACCCATGATTGCTAACCCCTTAGATAACGTGTGTGAGATATTTTTTAAAAGTACAACCTCCCTCCGCCTTCTTCCCTCCTCCGCGCTTCCTTGCGGTCTTCCCTAAGACGACTCTCACTCTTTCTTGACAAAGAAGGAATCATCAGAGTCGGTGGTCGTTTATGAAACTCCTTTAACATTCGAGGAATTAACTACAATTTTTGCTAAAATTGAAGCGGTATTAAATTCCCGGCCGTTATGTCCCTTATCTAATGACCATAACGATCTAGAAGTTTTGACGCCTGGTCATTTTTTGATTGGCCAACCTCTTAGTGCTTTGCCGGAGTATCCCTATAACAATGTAAAAATTAATCGTTTAACCCGTTTTCAAGTAGTGCAACAGATAACTCAACATTTTTGGTCGCGGTGGCAGTTAGAGTACCTATACACTCTGCAGACTAGGCAGAAGTGGACTGATCCAGTGAATCCTCCAACAGTAGGCGAGCTAGTCCTCATCAAAGATGATAATTTACCCCCTTTACAGTGGCGACGTGGTCGCATTTCCCAAATTTATCCTGGTAAAGATAGCGTTGTGCGTGTGGTCGATGTTAAGACATCGACAGGTATCCTAAAGAGAGCCTTAACCAAATTAGTTCGTCTACCTATTAGTTAGCTACTCCCATTTTCTCGTAAACATTAGATGTTTAGGGCGGGGGCTATGTTTATTCCTATTTGTGCCGCCCCCTGCGATGACCCCCGCGCGGGTTGTCGTCAAAGTCTTGTGCCAACTCCCGGCGCGAGCGGCAGTAGTAGTCAGTAGTAGTTGTCGAGAAGTAGCAAAAGAGGCACGCGTACGGCCGACGCAAGCGCACGTCCTTCCTGAATCTAATATTAATTAGCGGTGTGATTTTCCCTCAGCCTTATTTGATTTCCCTTTTGTGTATTCCCTCTTGATATTGAACCTGACAAAGACAAACCTACAAAAGATAATAGTGCAAGTAACCCCTAGTGAAGAAGACTCAAGTGAGACATTCCATGCCGGCCGGGAACAATCAGTGTTTGTGTTGTGAATTATGAAGATAAGGTACTGTACAATTTCTATTATCCTAAAACCGACTATAAGGTAAATAATTAATAAATAACCTCCCCCTCAGCACGCTTCCACAAATGCGGCACACCCTACCCTATATTATTCAATATACATATATATATATATATATATATATATATATATATATATATATATATATATATATATATATATATATATATATATATATATATATATATATATATATATATATATATATATATATACATATATATATATATATATATATATATATATATATATATATATATATATATATATATATATATATATATATATATATATATATATATATATATATATATATATATATATATATATATATATATATATATATATATATATATATATATATATATATATATATATATATATATATATATATATATATATATATATATATATATATATATATATATATATGTATTATGAACGTACATATGTATGCAAGAAACGCGATTACCCGATCATTCATATATTATTACTCTCGATTATCCGAATGTCTTACAACAACAATTAATCCGGTTAATCGAGTTTCTTCTTAACACACATTTATTTATCACCAAGAAATGTTAAACACTAGACATAAAACGGAGAACAAAGTGTTTTATCACTTCGTATGTCAAAAAAAAAATTATAAAAAAAACTCACCTTCAAGGTTTTGAACCCGTACCGCGCCGTCAAAGAGGCGTAAGCGACGAACTCCGTCATTTTAATGCATTTCTGGGCGAAGAGTTCATGGAGAGACGCCAACTTGCTCAGTGGCAAGAGGGTAGCGGGGTCCATCCATTCGCATTCGGAAACGTCTAAACTCTAAAACATACGGGTAAAATGTAAAAAATAACCATCAAAAGACAGTTTATGGGTTCGATTCCCGTGAGAAAAAGGTGGATTTTTCTATATCCATTTTCTACGCTGTGGAAACTAGGCAAAGCACGGCGTTAAGTCGGCGGGACTAAGCAATGGAGTGTCTTAACACTAGGTCCCTATGGTTCTTGCTTCACGCTTTATACTTAAAATCACGATTTACCTATAAAAAATCACTAATTTACATTGCATATATACAAATATATACATGTTTTAATATATATTTCTTAAATATAGCAATTTTAAAGGAAAAATGTAATAAAGTTAAAAAACAATTTTACAAGCTTCACGCTTTATCCCGCTCATAGCAGGATAGACAGACGAAACTACAGTTCCTCGCTTTACACCTTCTACGGGGCATTGCGTGTTGCTCAACGCCGCGCTTCGCCTAGTTGCCAGAGCGAAGAAAATGCAAATGATAAAATCCACCCTCCATTTCACGGGAATTGAACCCACAAACGCTAACGCTACGCCTCATTACATAAATTACATATACATATATTATACATACATATAAGTAAATAAACATATGCTAATACAATTACATAAAATATTATAATATTTTTAAAAATATAATAAAAACAATAAATAGCTAAATTACCACTTCTTAAATACATACCTCCAAATCCGGTAAATAAGAATTGATTCGAAACAAAAACGTCTTATCCATCGCCATGTTGTAACACTTGGAACCTTTCAGGGACAATTTCTTCAAAGTCTTAGGGAATTGGTCGAGATTTGTCTGAAAAGTAATTAAAATATTTTTATTTCCTTTTATTTTATCAAGAATAAAATATATTTAAAGAACAAAAGTTATAAAATAAAATAATAACTTATTTTTATACAATCAACGTTCCCGAACGTTGCCGAAGCAGACGCCATGACACTTGCCGTTTTGGCGGCAAATAAAAATGTCAAAAATAAAATTGCATTTTCTTATAGAAAATCTTTTTTTTGTAGAAATAATGTATATTAAGGCTAAGTTTTAACAATTTTATCAACAAAAAAGAAGAAAGATATTGTACGATATATATATATATATATATATATATATATATATATATATATATATATATATATATATATATATATATATATATATATATATATATATATATCTGAGTATATGTTATTATTTTAGTTAGTATATATGTACATAAATATACACACACACATACATAAATAAACGCACATACATATTTAACCCGGTTATATCCATACATATATATAAATAAAGATATAAATACATACCACGTACATACATACACATATATATATATATATATATATATATATATATATATATATAAAGAAATAAATAAAGCAGACTCACCGTCCTACAATCAATATTGCAGTATTCCAACGCTAAAGTATGTAGCTTGGGACAAATGTGGCACAACTCCTGCAACAAGTCGAGGGAGAGAGAGAACTGAGGCCCCACACAGGTGTGGGGGCCCTTTTTGCCCTTTTCATTATCCCCCCAAGAGGGCAATCCGCTAGATCTTCTGAACCAATAGTCGCTGGAAAGCAATGTTTGTTATATATATACTTTTTGTTTTATATTTTTTATATGTTCACGCTTTATCCCGCACATGGCAGGGTAGGCAGAGGGAACTGCAGGAACCATATGAACCTAGTGTTAAGACACTCCGTTGCTTAGTCCCTGCTTTCCCCATTTACTCATTATATTATTATTAACAAGGCAAAGCGCGGCGTTGAGTTCCGCCACTCAACACGCAATGCCTCTAACGTTAGAAAAGGGGAAATTAATACGAACTTGAAAGATATTTTTTTGTTGTAAATTTTTTTCCAATCTAGGCAATAAATAGGATAGAGGTTGTCCATTAATCACGTGATCTTTTTTTAGCATTTTTTAACCCCCCCTCCCCCATTGGTGATACGTAGTGAGGTTTAAGACCACCACCCCTCCCCCTTCTCAATATCACGTGTATTTTTAGTACCTACAACGAATCTTAAAATTTTCTGAATATTATCTTAATTTAAATACAGGTATAAATTATAATCTTATTTTATTCTGAAATTAAGGAACATAATAAAAATGTCTACACCAGGTTGCTTAATATTTGTTCAAAAATCGCGCGTAAAACGAAAAAATAAATACACGAGATGTCTTACTACACCCCCCCCTCCCCCTTGTGTTATTTTCGTGATTTTTATCAAACACCTCCCCCCCCCCTTTCAAGCCTCACGTGATTAATGGACAACCCCATATGTATAATTTATTGTTATTTCATTTTATCATACTTTATTGCACAAATCGGTAAAAAGCAAAAAGCGTCACAATACAAATAGAAATTAATAAAACGTCACTGTGCAATGGCGGCCTTGTCACTAAAAGTGATCTCTTACAGGCAACCACGAAAATAAGGAATTTAAGTAACTGGAGAGCAGAGAGGCGCAAAAAGTATTTATAAAAAAAATATTTTAACTTTTAAAGTTTAGTTTTATAAAAAATATATATTATTATAACATCCTATATATATATATATAATATAGAAAAAAAAACTAAACTTACTTAGGCGAGTACACTTTCCTCGGTCCCTGTACAGCGTTTCTGACCGACGACAGTTGTAGAGCGAAATGCTCTACGTGTTCTGTTGACAGAGAAAAAAAAATAAGAACAATCCAAGTGACATAATATCTCTATGTTTTCCCTAATTTTTAGGAAAAAAAAACGTTGTCAATCTGTCACCTTACGTTCAAAAAAAAATAACCAAAAGAAAAAGAGCTATATCTCCGTCCCGCTCTGACGGTACAGTGCACGCTCGCGTCATACTTGACTAATGGCGTTTTATTTTGGAACAATAATTTAATACTGGCTCGAAGCTGCATTATTAAAGAGAAGAAGTAGAAGAAGACCACTATTTAATTATTTATTTTGTTTAAAAAAAAAAAAAAACATTTTTAATTTTGAATATATTACTGGTTTGATAATTTTACCAAGTTTACAATGGCTAGTTAATACTATACTTTAAATTAATTTATGGGCGAAAATCAATATATATAGTATATCTCTCTGTTTTCCCTAATTTTTAGGAAAAAAAAGTAAACAAAAAACGAATTATGTCGATTGAGATGTTCGATTGTAGTATATTTGGTGTAGTATAAGTACAAGAAATTTAAAGAACCTCTACTACCCCACTAATAAATAAAATAAACTACTAGAATCTTCTTCGAAACACGTTTTTTTTTCACGCTTTATCCCGCACATGGCAGGGTAGGCAGAGGGAACTGCAGGAACCATACGAACCTAGTGTTAAGACACTCCAGTTCTTTTCCAGGCGTTGCGTGTCGAGTGGCGGAACTCAACGCCGCGCTTTGCCTAGTTGCCAGAGCGAAGAAAATGGTAAATGGAAAAATCCATTCTCTCCGATTGGGAATCGAACCCACGAATCGTAGTCGAAGCACGTTCTAGTAGTAACGAGATTAATTAGCTTTTTATTATTTTTCTTTTTTTTTTAGAAACTGGCACCGTATTTAAAAACACGCTGTATATAACTTTTTAAACTATTATTTTTATTATTTTATTTAAAGCCTTAGTGACTCAGCGGGTCAGCGTGACTGTAAACGCTACAGTTGTAAGTTCGATTCCCGGCGCGGCGTTGAGTTACGCTACTTGGCAATATATCACATTTGCCAGGAACGAAACAATAGTGGTGTCTAGTCACTATATTCTCTCTGCCTATATACGGGATACAATGTAAAATAAACATATTTTAGTATTTTTTTTTTAATTTAAAAAAAAAAAATATATTAATATTACCCCAATTACTTTCAGAGTTCTTCACTCTTTCGCCTTCTTCACGAGGTATGTTCATATAACCAAGACATCTGTAACAAAAAAAATATATATTAATATCAAGCACAGTATTAACTAGCCTTTATAAAGTTGGTAAAATTATAAAACAAATAATATTTTCAAAAATAAAAAAAAATGGATAATTTAATACAAAGTAAATAATTAAATTATTGTTCCAAAATAAACCGCCATTAGTCAAGTGTGACGCGAGCGTACACTGGACTGTCAGAGCGGGACGGAGATATAGCTCTGTCCCTTTCGGTTATTTTTTTGAACGAAAGGCTATCACAAAAAACTAGTTCACAATTATCAATAGTTCAGACAAAGGATCATTTTTCCCATTTCCCTATATTCACACGCGCTGTGTAACGCGGGAGGTAGTTGTTGTTAAATACAAATGACGTAAACATCTCGTACTACAACAATACTATTAAACGTCGTCAATCTATCACCTTTCATTCAAAAGAATAACCGAAAGAGAAAGAGCTATATCTCCGTCCCGCTCTGACAGTCCAGTGTACGCTCGCGTCATACTTGACTAATGGCGGTTTATTTTAAAAATAATAATTTAATACTGGCTCGAAGCTGCATTATTAAAGAGAAGAAGTAGAAGAAGACCATAATTTAATTATTTATTTTTTTTAAAGAAACATATTTTATTTTTGAATATATTACTGGTTTGATAATTTTGCCAAGTTTACAATGGCTAGTTAATACTATGCTTTAAACTAGGTATTCAGCCCATCCGGCCTGTTAATTGAGCGAGCGCGGAAGCGGTACAATAAAGACACTTTTTGAAGCGAAGCTCTTATATGTTCACTTCGCCGTTTTTTGTAGCCTGTCCCCTCCGAGGCCGTTTGACAGAACTCGATGAAACTTTGCATGGAAATTAGGTCCAAGTGGTAGCTATATCGCATTTCATGAAATGATGTCCTTGAGGGATGAGGGGTGATAATTGTACCATAGAGTTATGCTGGGGAATTGAAATCTCTGTTTATGGCGCGCGCTAGCAAATTTCAATGGGTTTCTCAATAAATTAAGTTCACAATGTGTTTGGCCATAGAGAAATTGCACGCGCAAGCTAATCCAATGCATTTTCAATGAAAATCGAATTTTGTTGGTTTTTTCTCAATTATTCCTCAAGGACATGTCCGATCACAGTTTTTTATATATGTTGGCACTCCTCATGACCACAGTGATCGTTTAAAACAAATCCGATCAAAATCGGTTCAGTGGTCTAGGAGGAGTTAGCGAACAAAGAATGCATAGACCCCCACTAACAGAGAGCTTCGCTCGTCGCTACGCTCCTCACTCGCTCAATTAATTTATGGGCGAAAATCAATATATATTTTAAGATTTTATTATTAGAAAGTATTTATTATCGAAATTAATGTTTATTCAGTAAAACCTATTTGTAATACAAAGTTTTTTTTTTTAACTTCACGCTTTATCCCGCACATGGCAGGGTAGGCAGAGGGAACTGCAGGAACCATACGAACCATACGTGTTAAGGCACTCCGTTGCTTAGTCCCTGCTTTCTCCGTCCCCACTTTCCGCCGTTTTCAAGGCATTGCGTGTTGAGTGGCGGAACTCAACGCCGCGCTTTGCCTTAGTTGCCAGAGCGAAGAAAATGGAAATAGAAAAATCCATCTTCCCCGACTGGGGATCGAACCCAGAGACCGTCGCGTTACAGGCAGACGTTGCGCCTCTGCGCCACGACGGTCCTCAATATAAGGTTTTTAATGTTATATAATCATCTACTTGAACAAAAATAAAAATAATGATCAAATAAATACACTAATATCTTACAATAAACTATCAATATAAAAAAAAAATCATAAGAATTCATTCATCACTCACCCTTCCACATCCTTGGCATATCCCGATAGAAGTAAAACTTGAGTGTCTTTCTGCAGGACATTATCCAAGTACCATCTAAACCGAGCCTGACTGCATTTGTCTTCTGTGGCATCAACGTAACGCCATAGGGCTTTCTCTTGAACAATTCTACATAAACGCCTGCAACAGCTGGAATGGTATTTTTAATAGTAGCTATGATTTAAATCAAAGGTGAATCAGTTACTTAATATACAGAAAGAGTAAGCTGCAAATTTTCTACTGTGAGTTATTTCTACCACAAGTAGATGTGGGCTATTTTAAATGTTTTTTTTCAATAATATAAATAAAAACTTGGAGATATTCTGACATAGGTTTTAAAAATGTATTTTTAGACTGCAATGCTAACTCCTTAAATGTCTGCATATCTATTAAATAATATAATTAAAGAAGCCATTTAATTTTAGAATTCAAAACTTTTTTAAATGTCATTTATATTATTTTTAATTTATATACTAGCGAAACCTAGATTTTAGCAAAAGACTATTTTTGAACATACTTATCTCAGAAACTACTTATTGCCATATTGAAAATATTTCTTACATTTGAGTGGGAATCGAACCCACAACTATTATAGTAAGTGCCTAAGACTCAAGTAAATAAGTAATTAAGTAAGTAAAAAAATCTAATATTTACTATCCCAATGCTTTCAAGTCGCGAGCCTTTAGACTTTGTAGTATGTAAAGAAGAACATCATCCGGCATATCCAAGAGATTTGTTTGAAACATTCCATTCTGTATTGATTCACCTGTAAATTATATTTAATCTCTATTATATAAAGATTTTTTTCACACTTTATCATATACACGACAGAGTATTTAGAGGAATTTATCAACCTAGTGTTAAGACATTCCATCCCTGGCTGGCTCAATCCAATGCTTTGCCTTATTACCAGAAAAAAAATTAAAATAAATCAACCACCGCTTACAGGAACCGAATCTACAAATTATTGTGTTTACAGATTGATAGTGTTAAGACATTCCATCCCTTGCGGTCCACTTTGACTAGCATAGCATATTGAATGATGCAGCTCAATCCAGTGCTTTGCCTTATTACCAGAAAAAAATGAAAATATATCAACCACCTCTTACAGGAACCGAATCTACAAATTATTGTGTTTACAGACTGATATTTTTGCTCAGATGACTCTTGTTTCTTATACTATAAAAAATTTAAACCTGCACCTCTTACAGCATTCAAGTGTCTTAACAACTGAACATTAATATATATGTTAAATATTAGTTCTTTTTATTATTAGATTGTAGGTTTGTAGTTCTGTTTTCTCTTCGTTTAATGATAAATTATTATGTAGGAACATTGATTATTCTTATAAATTGATATTTGTATACTAAACATAGCAGTCATATTTAATTCTTTGCTTTTTTTTTATATTTTTTATATTCCTGGTTGCCAAAACCATAGTGGATATGCTGAACTTTAAGATTTTTTTTATATTTTATGCTATTCTATAACTATTTTTACGATATTCTAGAATATATTATGATATTTTCTATAAACATAAAAATCAAGGATCCATAGAACAAAATGATGTAGAACCAAATACATTTATACATATATACTGCAAGAAATAAAAAAAAATAGCTCTGTATTAAAAGTGACCATTACAGCACAGTAGACTCAGCATTTACCTATAAATGTGATAGTTTGTGAGTTCAAATTCCACTTAAGGAGAATGGATTACTTTATATTAATTTCCTTTGCTCTAGCAACGAAGTAAGCACTGCATTGAGTTCTGCCACTCAACATGTTCAGTGTTAAATGCCCCGCTAAGCAGAAAACAGGAAATGGAGTGTTGTAACACTAGGTTGCTTCGGTTCCAGCGGTTTCCTCTGCTTATTCTTATACAAGTGGGATAAAGTGTGAAACTAATTTAAATTCAATTTTATATTTTTTTTATTAGTTGCAAAGTGTGATGCTCATTTTGTGTATATACATAATTATTAATATAAAATATTTGAAGTTCTATCAAAATCTGTGAAGTAAAACAAATAATTATAATTTTGGACATGATCTTATAAATAACTATGTTATGCTTATCATATTACATCAATACTTATAATTTTGTACTAAAGGTATATTATAGAAAATTATTAAATAAATTTCCTTTTAAAAACAACTAAACTAAACTAATATGGTTAATAATATAGTATATATTATTCTGAAAATTCAATTTTTTTTATATTAACAATATTAATTAGTTATTTAATATACAATAATTTATTTAAATTTAAATCATTATGATTGACCTAATTGAAATACCTACTCTAATTTTAATATTATTTCAATAAAGCTTTAAATTGTGAAATTAACTACTATTACAAGGTAAATAACAAAAATTAATATATTTATTTTAGTTTTAAAACTAAAATTAATTTAATTTCACAATTAAGCAAGGGGTAACACTATATTATTTAAGAGAAAACATGAAATAAACAGTTTCTTACCATCTTGTACGCAGCCACTATCATCCAATTCAGTATTTAAGTTACTAACAGCATTTTCAAAACTCATTTTCAAGCTTTTTTAAGCTAAAGCTTCTCGTTTTTGTATTAAAAGTAACATGCACTAAACACAAAGGATCGTAAATGCATCACGAGTGGGTGAGTAAGCGTAATATCAATAAATAAACTGTTTAATTCCTTTAATTGGAATGTTTCCAAGTCGAAAGACAATTTTATCACCAAATTTAAGAAAAAATAAGAAAATTATGACAGCGGAAAACAAGAATTGATATTTCAAGTGGGGAAAAGACAATTTGTTTGTTTTTATTATTTTTTTTTTGTTTGATATTGTCTATGATTCAGTAAGATATTTTTTTATTTAAAATTACATTTTTTTAAAATTATTATTAAACATAAAATTAATTATTTAAGCACTTTAGTAAAAATATAATTAATATCGTTTATTTTATTTATATACATATATAGTATGTAATAATAAAATTATTAATGGCAACACTAATTCTGTTTGTAATTTTCTTTCACGTGTGATACTTGACAAGAGGTCAAGTGTTATTTTATATTAAAAACAAATTATACTACAATGGCAAAATCTATCAGAAGTAGATGGAAGCGAAAATGTCGCGCAATAAAGCGGGAACGTTATGCTGTAAAAGAATTAGCGCGGCTAAAGAAAATGCTTGGAATAAAAGAAGAAGAAAAAGTAACAGAAAGCGAGGTTATGGAATCTGACCAAGTAATATTTCTTGATGCTGGCAAAATAGGAAAGAATAAAGATAAGAAAAAGAAGAAGGAAGAAGCACCTCCAGAAGAAGAAGACGTTGAAATGAGTTCAGACGATGAAAAAGTAGAAGTAGACACAGAAGATGGTAAGAAGCGTATTTTCAGTAGTAAAACATTAAAGGATCAAAATGGACAGTACCCAGTGTGGCTGCACAAAAGAAAAATAGCTAAAATGACAACTAACAAGAAAAATATGAAGAGAAAAACAAAGAAGCGTCGCCGATAGTTTTAAGTGCAATTAAATGTAATACAAACAAAGTTGTTTTCTTTGTTAACTATTATTATAAAATATTATAAAACTACAGGTAACTTAAACAACTTTACAGTAACCTTAAATATTGAAATGTCATACAACAAAATTAAAACATAACTTCTATGAAAAAAGAAATACAAATACTTTTGTATTGACATTAAAAAGGACTTTAATTTACGTTATTTATGAATAAAAGTGAAATATTTAACACTAAAACAATATATCCATTGATAATATGCTTGCCTATTCATAGTGTTTATGAACATATACATTTTTTGTATGTCTTACGGCTAACAACCTCTATCTATCGTTCCTGCTCTGGTAGAAGTGATAAAAATAAAACATTACAATACAAAACATTTTTTTATTTTACCAACTATACTTACAAAAGAACTAAAATAAAATTACTTATTATTATTAATATCCAACGGCTTATAAGTGTTTGCTTTTAAAATAGCTTTATTTAATTCCTGCAAATGCTCCTCTGTTTTAATATGACGGAGTATTGAGTTTGATGTAATGACATTACAAATAGTACAGTAACTAGTGGATTCGCTTATCTGAAACAATAATATATAATATACTTATATCTTTTTTGCTATATTTGTTTTTTTTTTTAATGTATAAAGAATTTTTTTTTTTTAGCTTCATGCTTTATCCCGCACAAGGCAGGGTAGGCAGAGGGAATTGCAGGGCCCGTGGAAACCTTCTTTGCTATGGATTCTAGGTAAAGTGCGGCGTTGAGTTCCGCCACTCAACACGCAATACCTCGAAAACGGCGGAAAGCGGGGACGGAGAAGGGAGGGACTAAAGCAACAGAGTGTCTTAACACTAGGTTCATATGGTTCCTGCAGTTCCCTCTGCCTACCCTGCAATATGCGGGGTAAGTGAAGTTAAACAAAAAAACTAAAAAAGTAAAGAAAATAAGGGAACAATAAAGAAAATAAACACAAAATTACCTGTCTTATTAAATTCTCACACAGTTCTTCTATAAATGGATGATTTTGCATAAACATTCTATGGTTATTTAAAGTTTTATGCTTTTCCTTATTCTCATTTGAATTTATTTCGACATTACAAAACAAGCATTTGTACATTTTATCCATCATTATTATACCATGGAGAGAATCAGAGGAAACAACAAGTTTCTTTTCACTTCTTAAAGTTAATATAATTAATTGTTGGACTCCGTCAGGTTTTCTAATATTTACTTTAGATTTTAATTCAGATTCTTGATAATTAGGTCTTCTTAGTGTTGGTAACGACATGTTGCAAATATTTCTTTTTGTTAAATATTTATATCTCATTTAGTCATATGTGAAGATTTTTGAAGGTATGTTAAAGTTTAATTTTTTTTTATTTATTCAAATTTTAGGCACGAGTGACGAAAATGATTTTCATTTAGAAATGTTTTAAAACATAATTGCAAGTTTCACTATTAAAGCCATTAGATTAATATTATGATAAAATAAAATTCTATTCCATATATTGGAATTAGTGTTTTTGATTTTCAACTGTAGAATGTAGACGTAGGGAGTTCCATTTTGTATAGGGTTTAGGACGTTTATGAAGTTTGAATCAGGCAAAAGTAGTTGATTTTTATATTTTTGACGATTTTTTTTTTTTTTTTTTTTTTTTTTTTTTTTTTTTTTTTTTTTAGCTTCACGCTTTATCCCGCACATGGCAGGGTAGGCAGAGGGAACTGTAGGAACTATATACGAACCTAGTGTTAAGACACTCCGTTACTTAGTCCCTGCTTACTCCGTCCCCGCTTTCCGCCGTTTTCGAGGCATTGCGTGTTGAGTGGCGGAACTCAACGCCGCGCTTTGCCTTAGATGCCAGAGCAAAGAAAATGGAAATAGAAAAATCCATCCTCCCCGACTGGGAATCGAACCCAGTAACCGTCGTGTTACAGGCAGACGTTACGCCTCTGCGCCACGACGGTCCTCAAAAATATGTATAGTCACTTAAAAATATGTATAGTAGTTTTTAAATGTTAATTATTTACGAATTGTGTAGTAGCCACAAAGGAGAAGTGGCTTTTATTTTTATTTATTTTTGTTTTGTATTCTATTGTAATATTCTAGGCTCCACCTTAATTTGTTCTTTTTTAGTGTATATTTCTTAGCATATTAACTTGGTACTGTTTATTGTCAGCATCACATTTATTTATTTCAAATTTTTATTTCTCGATTTTGTTATTAGTTTTGACGTAATCCGAAACGTTTTCTTTGAGTTTTATTATCTTTGGATTCATTTGATATTTTTGACGTTTATATAAACATAAACAACTATAGCTTGGTACCTGTATTTTGAGTTTTGATTTAGTAATAAATTTATTTGGAATAAAGAGAAGAAGAGGAAAAGGAATATTTTTTTAAAGAATAATTTAAGACTGTTTTACATACAAGCCTAATATAAAAATATGAGGATCTAAACAACAAAAAACTCGTGGATATGGGTTTATGAAGTTATATTATAACATTGATTCATGAATTGAAGATCAAGTAATAACGTATTTATAGTTAACTATAATTTCTCTTTACTTATTGAAGCCATTAACGTAAAATTTAGTCTAAGCTAAAAATATTCTAATTTTTGTCTTTAACAAATATATGCTTAAATATAATACTAATTAAAAAGTTATAGTTAATATTTATAATATTAGTTTTCTATAAATATAACTATTTTTCATGGTTTAAAAAATTGGGCAGTTTTCTTGGCCTCTTTTTCAGGTTTGTTAACAATTCCATTAGTTTCTATTATCTCTATTATTGACTTGTAAATAATTTTAAAATATAAAATGACGACATTTTACTAAATGAAATGTTTTCTCTAGTGATAAAAAAGGTAACTAATGCCATAATTCATTATAGATTGTTCAAAGAATAATAAATATGGAGGGACATCCAGATACACAGGTGTTTGTAGAAGTTCCCACTGATAGTGATTTAAAAGATTTTACCGAGGAAGAGTTTGTGACAACTAATACTAAGTGAGTATTGTTTTCTCTATTATACCATACAAAATCACCCAAATTTTTATGATTTTTTAAAGTGTTACTCCACACTGAGGATAGAAAAATATTAAAAGAATAATATATAAATTTGTATACAAGGGAATTTGAAACCACACCAAAATCACCCAAATTTGTCAGTTCAAATTTTTATGTTTTTCTCTAAGTAATCTCCTTAATGTAGTAGGTCGAAGTGAAATATGCTCAATTAGTTTACTATGAAGGTTGTAACTTAAGAGTAGAAAAAGAAGAAGATTTTTTAGTAGTGTCAGTGTATGTAGTACAGTGGCTGTCAACAAAAATGTTGTAAGCCTTTGTGTAAATGTACTTACAGCTTCAATATCGCAGATTTATTTTAGTTAAATTATTTTATTATTAATAGAAATATATATGCATATAAATGGATAATTTTGATTATAAACACAAAAATATTGAAAGTAGTCTTATCACAATTTTAATGTGCCTTTGGCTTTGAATTGTTTTGCATTTGCATTTTTAAGAACATATTAAACATTTTAGTTTATACACAATATATGGGAAACAGAGTGTCTTAACACTAGTCTCTATCTGTCTACATATTATTTGCAGAAATAGAGTGAATCTTTTTTTTTTATTAACAAAACTAATAAAGGTGTCCCCCATTTGGTAGTGCCATAGACATTGGACTACACCTGTTTTAAATACATTTTGACTTCACTTAAGGACACTGTATATGAAAGTTAACTCAATGTCTGCTCTGTCTACAGAAAGTAAATGAAAATAGGATTTCAATATTTTTAGGATTTTATAAATTTTAATTGACACTAAGGATAAAAAGAAATCTAAACGAATTTAGTAGAAGAATTATATAAGAATATTTTGAATGCAGAGGAATTTGAACCCATACCTCTTGCAAACTGTACAAACGCTCAGACCACTAAGCTATGCGTTCTTGTGTCACACTGTATCAAAATTCTTATATACTCTCTCTATATTGAAAAACTCTATATTGAAAAAAAAAATGATATGTTTTAACTAAATAGAACTCAACTTTGTTCTTTCATCTTTAACAACATTCGGGTTATTTTTAAAAATTTAAACACTATTTTTATATATAATTTAATAGAAACACCATAAAACATCTATTCCAGACGTTTAAAGTGTCCAGAATGTAATCGATACTCAGCGGAGAATGAGGAACAGCTAACAAGACACATAAGAAAAGTGCACTGGGGTGAAAACCCGTTCCAGTGCTCAATGTGTGAGTACAGCACTAGCAACAAGGTTCTATTTGAAGAACATGTTCGCATCCATCAGGGCATTAAACCATATAAATGTTCATACTGTCCCCACACTAATGTCTCGAAGAAGAATTTGAAGAAACATGAATTAATTCACCGTCCGGATAATCCATTGAAATGTCCAAATTGCTCATACTATTGCCAAACACTAGGCGTGGTCTGGCGTGCCACAAGAAAAAGTGCAGTGCAAGTGATAAGTTTAAGTGTAAAAAGTGTAACAAAGTGTTTCCCGATCAAGATTCCTTGGGAACACATGCTAAAGTGTTGAAGAAGTGCGACCAGTGTTCCTTTAAAGTGTGTACCAAAAGTCTTTTGTCTGAACATAAAGTGTTGGAACATGGGAAGCAAGATCGAAGGTATAAAAAATCTAAATTGGATATTTTCAAGTGTGTTATATGTAAGTGGTCTTCCAATAGCAAGCCAAGGATTCTTCTCCATTTAATTCACCATCCGAATCAACAGGTTGATGAAGATGTCATAGATGTAAGTGTTTTAAGAAACCATGGTATAATGACTTAGGGAAATGATTGGACTTTGGTCCAAGACAACCTTAAAGCAGTGTATTAACGCTAGGTTGTGATACTTTTTGGTTAATGTATTAATTTTGGAAAGTTATATATTATTTGCCCCCGCGGGGACGGAGTAAGCAGGGACTAAGTAACGGAGTGTCTTCACACTAGGTTCATGTGGTTCCTGCAGTTCCCTCTGCCTACCCTGCCATGTGCGGGATAAAGCGTGAAGCTAAAAAAAAAATAGATATATATTATTTGTGGAAGCGTTAAAACTGCGCACACTTAGAGAGACGAGGTTTTGACCTAGATTTTCAACTTTTGGTACCGTTTTAAAGATCTCGAAAAGGCGGATTGGTGAAAAATATAGCCGATGTTCGAACTTGAACAGTTCAATTGATAATTGACTAAACAAATTCTACACGTTAGCCGATTACGATTGAATTTGCTTGAAACGTTGGCGCGCGCTTTTTGGCACACAATCAATCAATTTTTTCAATAAAAAAAGATTTCTAACTTTACCATTTCCAAAAAGTAATATACTTAATTATTTAGTAAGTAAGTTTTTTTAATAGAAATTTAAATATATGTAAATTATTTAAATAATAAAATAAACTTCTTTCATTTCTTCCTTCCATATCCTGGTTTTCTTTCATGGGGTTCCAATATATGTGTGGATCTGTGGATTATGAGAAGCAAATATCAATGGGGACGGAGTAAGCAGGGACTAAGTAACGGAGTGTCTTAACACTAGGTTCGTATAGTTCCTGCAGTTCCCTCTGCCTACCCTGCCATGTGCAGGGATAAAGCGTGAAGCTAAAAAAAAAAAAAAAAAAAAAAATCCATTTATTTGATCATTGAAATTCACAAGGCACAGCGGCGCAACATTGGCCTGTTACCTCAACTGTTTGTGGATTCGATTCCCATAGAAGGATGGGGGGAGAGGGGGGGAGGGGGGGGGGGGTTGTGGATAATTCCATTTCCATTTTCTACTCATAACGCAATCCTTTGTAGGGCAGAAAGTGGGGAAGGGAGTGTCAGTTGGTTCCCTCTGCCTACCCTGGATAAAGCGTGAAGCTAATAAAAATATCACAAAATATTTAAAAATATTTTTATGATTTTTAAAGTGTTAATCCACACTGAAGATGGGAAAATTATTTTTTTTTTAGCTTCACGTTTTATCCCGCATATGGCAGGGTAGGCAGAGGGAACTGCAGGGACCATAGGAACCTAGTGTTAAGACACTCCGTTGCTTAGTCCCTGCTTTCTCCGTCCCCGTTTTCCGCCGTTTGTGGCGGAACTCAACGCCGAGCTTTGCCTTAGTTACTAGAGTGAAGAAAATGGAAATAGAAAAATCCATCTTGCCCGAGTGGGAATCGAGCCCAGAAACCGTCGTACACCACGACGCCGATATACTTAAAGAAAACATATGAAAATTTTGAACGCAGTAATTTTTATGTGTTCAATAGTTATTATTATCCTCAGTGTGGATTAACACTTTAAAAATCATAAAAGTCTTTTAATAAAAATAGCATTCTCTCGCCAAACGATTGTTCTTTGTAATGGTCTTTGGGTAGCGGAAATTTGTGAAAATCTCCCTACAGAGATGCTAACAACGATATAAGTTGTATAAAAGCATATAAGAATTTCGACGCAGCGTGATGAAGAACGCATGGCTCAGTGGTGAGAGCGCTTGAACGGTTCGTAAGAGAGAGCGGATTCGAGTCCCGCTGCGTTCAAATTTTTGTATGTCTTTCAATAAAGTTCCTAAAAATACATAAATATTAAAGAAATTCCTTACTTGTAGTCACCAGCGAGCCATCCGTAATGTCCCATGGAACTTGTCATTTCAGTGAATCTTGCAAATTGAATGTATCTATACAGAATATGTTTTTTTTTTTCATTAAGATTTCTCCGTCGTACCACTGTTAGCTTGTTCTACTGGTAATTTGGTTACCAGTGGGCTAAGTAACTGGTGGTACTGGCTTCAAAACCACTGTTATAGATTTTATTGTGGTATTAATACCTTTTAAGGTACCTGGTTACGAGGTAAGATACGGTAATAATTTCCTTCACGAGATTCGAACCTATAAACCATCTCGTTTACTATTAGACGCTGTACCTCTGCACCACGGCGGTCCTAATTTTTAAATTTGTTTGTCCTAATATAAATTTTTTTTGAGCTTCACGCTTTATCCCGCACATGGCAGGGTAGGCAGAGGGAACTGCAGGAACCATACGAACCTAGTGTTAAGACACTCCGTTGCTAAATCCCTGCTTTTCGTCTTTTTTGGGGCATTGCGTGGAGAGTGGCGGATGTCAACGCCGCGATTTTCCTAGTTTTTGCTAGTAGCCAGAGCGAAGAAAATGGAAATAGAAAAATTCATCTTCTCCGAGTGGGAATCGAACCCACTAACAGTCGCGTTTACAGGCAGACACTACGACTCTGCGCCACGTCGGATCTTAAGATGTAAAATTAACTTATTTTTGATATATACGTAATATTGACATATTAATAACAAGTGCGAGTTCAATTCCCGCTTTGTTAACATTTTTAAAAGGTTCTAAATATAGTACAACGACATACCTATTTGCAGCACAATATGACCAACTTAAAGGAGAACTGTTGATCATCTCTTGAAGATCTGGTGGTGGACTGAATTCTAAGAACGAAATATTACGTTACATTTTGTTATACATCGCATAGTACACCTAGTGTTAAGACACTCCGCTTTCATTTTCAGCCTTTGAAGGCATTGCGCGTTAGATGGAGCTCAGCTAAATCCACACAATTCCTGCTGCTTTCCCTGCCTACCCTGCTATGTGGGATAAAGCGGGAAGCTAAGAAAAAAACGTAATCTAATTTATGTGAAGATTTTACAAGGATCCCACTAAACTTTCGATTGTGTCTTAAACGGGAAAGCGTTTTAACCGGGAATATGTGTTACTACAAACTTACCTCGCCAATTCTTACAATAATACAAATCGGCGGCGCAATGGCTGGCGAATGTGAAGAACTTGTAGTATACCCCGTGTCCCCGGTTTACTCCGACGCAAACAGGACTATAAACGTTGGGGCAGGATAGAGGGCACACGTGATTGTCGTACGCCGTATCCGTCTCGTACAGCGGACTGAACTTCTTCTCTCGAAGGATCGGCTTGGCGGTGGCTTGGAAATATTTAGGAGCGTATTAACTTTTAATTTAATTTTTTAAAGATCAAACAGTCTTATAAATATAAATTAATAGAAAAAATTACTAAAAAATTGACCTATAGTTGTCTCCTAGAAGCCATGATCTTGAAACGCCATGCAGAAGCCATGGATCATATGTGACCGAAATATTGCCAAATTTATAATATCATCATACTACAACATAATCTAACGATTGATCATGTTGGCTGCGCGAAATTGTAATCCTTCGGAATGTACAACCATTACGGTGATTAGCCTGTTTATAAATTACTCACAAGACTTATTCAATCAAATCTTTCTTAAAGCTATTTAAGTATGGGATAAATATATTTACATCATTATATTTTTCAATTTAAATATTACAAATACGCCTAATAAAACTATTTGCCACATAAAAGATGTTGCGATGCTTAATATGAAAGAAAGGTTTTTTAATAGATGCATTTGCGTTCATTCCTGTGAGGAACCCGAAAGGTAATCTGATGTAATAAATCGGGGTGTAAACGTGGTTATGAAAGAACCAAAAGGTCTGCAAAATTATGACGGTCAGATACTGTGAAATTGCATGCATCGTTGCAATGCAGCTTCATATCCATAGTAATGACTTCTTAACCTGTAATCTAAAGATTTTATAATTTTTTTTATATACACTTTGTCTAGAAAATGTGCAATCATGTGTGGTTTCTGAATCTAAGGTCTCAAACACCAACACCAAGATCTCGATTAACGTTAATTCGACCGAGGTTCTATGCAATAGATTGTAATCGAATAACAATGCAATTTTTTTCTTGTTAATGTTATGACATGGCATTTGTCTGGATTGAGAAGAATATTGGATGCACAAAACTGTTCAAATCTAATATCTAAATGAATACAGTCACTATGTTGATTCACAGATCTAAACAACTTAGTGTCATCAGCATACATCAATACATTCCAAATAACATTCACATATAATGTAAATAAAAGGGGATCCAAATGCGAACCTTGTGGAACTCCTTAGGCTACATATTTATATTGTGAGCAATAACCCTTTAAGACAGTGGCTTGGCATCTATTTTCTACGTAAGATCTTATCCATTTGAATAAGTCGCCATGCATACCTGTTTTCCAAAGCCTTAATAAAAGAGTATGGTGATAAATTTTGTCAAAAGCCTTAGAGAAATCGGTATACAGTAGTAAGGGAAGGCTCCAAGTCATCTAAATTCGAGCGCAAAACACTGGGTTTGTGTATTTTTCGCACCAGTGACCAAATTTGTTATTTTTTCAACGAACACGTTGAAAAAATAACAAATTTGGTCACTGTCAGAAGAATAAGTTCTTTTATAACACATTGTTTTGGGGCACACCATCGTTTAAGATTATAGAATTGAAATAGTTTCAAAAAAAATTTGGATTGAGTTTAATTTTGTCTTCTGAATAAGTAATGAAATTGTTATTAGTACCCGTAACGTCAATTTTTTTAGCCCGCGCTCTCCTAAAATAGTGTAACTTTCACAGTCCAAACAACTACCATACAGTTCCATAATTTATGACAATGGCATTTTTCCTTAAGAATTTTACGCAGAGGCTTGTTATTTCTATTGAAAATATAGGTGCAGTGAAAACAACTTCGATACGATTTCATATATATATTATTCTTTTATATAGGTATTTGTTTGTTCATATATGGCAACCCCGACTAGTTTAGAGTCTTGTGCGAACCCCGCGCGAGCGGTCGGAAGTAGTAGTTATCGAGAAGTAGTAAAAGGGGCACGTGAGACGGCCGACGCGAGTGCACGTCCTTCCTGAGTCGATATATTAATTAGCGGTGTGATTTTCCCTCAGCCTTATTTGATTTCCCTTTTGTGTATTCCCTCTTGATATTGAACCTGACAAAGACAAACTTACAAAAGATAATAGTGCAAGTAACCCTAAGTGAAGAAGACTAATGTGAAACATTCCATGGCGGCCGTGAACAATCAGTGTTTGTGTTGTGAATTATGAAGATAAGGTACTGTACAATTTCTATTATCCTAAGACCGACTATAAGGCACATAATTAATAAATAACCTCCCCCTCAGCACGCTTCCACAATTGCGGCATCCTACCCTATTCAATATACATTTTTTGGTAGCAGAGCTTAGTTGCCTACCCTATTCAATATATATTTTTTGGTAGCAGAACGCAGTTCATTATATTCACTATATACTATATACAGTATTATATTATATTTTATTTAAAAGCCACACATCTGCTTAGCACGGATGACAGACACGAAGTAAAGAAAGAAAACTTTATAAGTGGCCAGTGTAACATATATCGATAATAGATTGATTTTTGTTAATCGATAAGTAATATATTCAACAATTTCAACGTGGAACAAACGTCGCCGTACAAGAAGACCTTTTAGGTATAAATTGACACATGCTAATTGATCGATCATTCGTGAAAATTTTTTACGCAAACCTCAACACACAAATTAAAGAAAGCGTTTACCTAATTCTCATGACTCACGTCACTAAATAACTATTATTAAATAAACCCCAATATTATACACCTGTGCAGGTACTCTTTTAAGAAGATGTGAAAATATAAACGTTAAATCGAAAGTCAAAGCCTTATAATGTTAATCTTCTACGAATAATTGATTGCTACAATCTCACACTACACTAGATCCAAAATACGATTATTTTTATTGTATTGGTCAAGTGGGGACGGAGAAAGCAGGAACTAAGAAACGGAGTGTCTTAACACTAGGTTCAAAAGGTTCCCGCAGTTCCCTCTGCCTACCCTGCAATATGCGGGATAAAGCGTGAAGCTAGAGAGAGAGAGAGAGAGTATTGGTCATTATATTCATGTAAGAAAGTAGTTTAATATTTCAAACCTAAGTTGCCCCACTCGGCTGCAAATAAAGCTAAACGTTGCCGTATACATTACAATGAGAGATAGTGAATATTGTAATCACCCAAAAGTAAGATGATATCCATTGACTTATCAATTATTAAGCCGTAATATCGAAAAATGACGATAATGTATCTAAATAATGCAGTCCCGGAATGTAGACACATCCGACATTCAAAAAGTTTTGATTTTGTATATTTTTAATAGAATTTAAAGGAATGTAAAACCATAAGCATTCGACGGGTGATGGCAAAAAGGTTTTTTTTGAAGATATTTTTTCTTATTCATTCCAGCTTCACGCTGTATCCAATAGAAGTGTCTGAAGCAGGGCTGTAGCTAGAGTCAAATTTGAAGTAGGGCAGCATTGGTTACAGGTAAGGCGGAAGTAAAAAAAATATTATAATTGATCTGCCCTCGAAGGACGGGCCCACAGGTACATTCAATACCTATACGTAGACAAATAATATATTTTATCTTAGTTTTGGGATATTTATGGTAGGGTATTGCCCTCACAATTCCCCCCCCCCCCCTCCCCCTGTCCCTCTTAGCTACGGCCCTGGTGTGAAGTCAACTTACTGTCCGAACACACTTTTAACCACTATCTTCCCGAATTCGAAATTCGATGCTGTATGTATGTATGTATATATCATGTAACTTACAGTTCCCTTTGCCTTCAAATACTGTAGTTTTAGTGCTGTTTACAGTGTTTCTTCTGGTTTCATAGTAACTTGCACATGTACCGCCGGAGACAATTGAAAATTCTGTTAAAGAAAGTAAAACTCGTCAAAAAATGGGCCAATATGTGTAACGGTTCTATTCTCGTGACGGGAGTATGCATTGTTTTTATTTTTTGTCGTACTTTTTTATTTAAAGAAGAAGAGATGATGATGAAGAAAACTTTGCCTATAAGGTTTAGTCATATAATCATGGACCGAGACACAACCTAAGTACAGTATTAAATCAAAATAAGGTAAGCATCTATAAGATTTTTTTTCGTTTAGGGTACTGTGCTTCAATACGATATACGGAACCCTCATAAGATCACTTGGTTAAGTTTAATATGGATATTTTGTCGAAATCATTAATAAGTTTCAAGGTTTGTCTCAATTACTTAACAATTGCGTCTGCGTTAAGATGAAAAATATGCTAGCTACACGCTTTATCCCGCACATAGCAGGGTAGGCAGAGGAAATTGTGTCGGGACACTCCGTTTCAGGCTCACCGCCTTTCAAGAAATTGTATAGTGAGTGCTGGAAGGTATTTAACTTAAAACTGTCGCTTTTACATAGACATCATTTATACCGACGAGGCACAGAGGCGAATCATCTGAATGTAAGACGGTTTATGGGGGTTAATTCCCACTTGATTGAAGTTCATTTACTCCGGATGGGTTTAGAGCGGCGTTGAGTTCCGTCACTAAAAACGCAATGCTTCAAATGGGGGAAACGGAGTGTCTCAACACTGAGTTCCCACGATTCCTGCGAATCCCGCTGCCTACTCTTCTATGAGCGGGATAAAGCGTGAAACTATAGTATTGAATTAATAATTATTTATTAATTATATAAAATAGTAAACACGCATTATCTCGTAATGGGGCAATTTGATAGCAGGATAAAGCGTGAAACCAAAAACCAAACTCACCGTTCCCGTAGAAAAGGCACATGTTGTCTATAAACAAAAAACACGAATTTTCAAAGTCCCGATACACCACTTTGCCTCTGGACGGCCTCGTCGCGCACACTCTTGAGTCGTTACTCTTACAAAGAAAATTAGAATTATTACATATATTTTGTATATGTTTTAGTTTTAAATGATCGTTATTTTTATAATTGCCTTCAATTTTAGGGAATTTTAGTTCGGAACATATAGTATTATATGTGCAAATGTATAGCAATATATATATGTAGATCATTTTTTTTTAAATATTTTTCTATGTCACGGCGTTATGTTACGTAAATTTACACTCCATTGTTTTTTAAAATTCAATTATTTATTAAACGTACAATCAGTTTTGAGATTGGTTTGCATTGTAAAGAAATAATATGTTTCAATTAAGTTTTTATTACAATGGGATAATTGAAAAATGAAGAAAAGTCAAGTCGAAGAAAAGGCAGCTCTCTTAAATCAGTTAATAATTTATATATATACATATGTAATTTTTTTTTTTAGCTTCACGCTTTATCCCGCACATGGCAGGGTAGGCAGAGGGAACTACAGGAACCATACGAACCTAGTGTTGAGAGACTCCGATACTTAGTCCCTGCTTACTCTGTCCCCACTTTCCGCCGTTTTCATTGCGTGTTGAATGGCGAAACTCAACGCTGCGCTTTGCCTAATTTGCCAGAGCGAAGAAATTGGAAATAGAAAAATCCATCTTCTCCGACTGGGGATCGAACCCAGAAACCGTCGCGTTACAGGCAGACGTTGCGCCTCTGCGCCACGACGGTCCTCACATATAAATATACGTACACACAAACATATTCATAAATACATGCAGTTGATTAAATTAACTTTTTTTACTTACTTTTTTTAGTGGAGATTTAAAGGAATTTAAGGATGGACATTTTTGGACATTCACAATAATATTAGTATTCTTCGATCATTACTGCTTTTAACTTGTATTAAGAATTATTGTTTACTTTTTAGTTTGATATACATACTTAAAAAAAGAGTGTTGTTTTAGTTTATTTTCAAACTATACTTATTGACGTGACAACGTCTTAAATTAGGTTGCGGCTCGGAGTCACATATGAAAAAGGTAACGTAACGATGTGTCAACTGTCACCGAACTATGATCGGTCCGCCGCGCGTATCACTTGACACATGTACAATGTTTTAGTAAACAAAATATATTTTCTATAGTTAAAATTTGTGCAATTTATATTATAATTATTATTCATATCAATAAATATTCTACCGAGAAAAAGACGTTGTCACGTAAAATTTTCGCCCGTAAAACCCACTTTACAGGCAACCATTTTTTTTATTAATTTTTTAGTTCAATGTGGTACCTTTTTATTATTTAATTTCTTTTTTATTTAATAAAATTTTTCAATTAAAAATGAAATTTAAAAATAATATATTATAAAATAAATAAAACAAAATAAAAATAGACTAAAAAAACAACATGTTCACTGGTGCGGACGGGATTCGAACCCACGACCACAGCATTTAAAGTCATAATAACTGAGCATATTGACAACTTATATAAGCCACGGTCACTCAGTCCAAGGAGAGTTACTCAGCTACAAGTGAAACTAATTAAAGGGTATTAGAAAGAACAGAAATAATTTTTTTGATTTTTTATTAAATTAATATATATTATTATTATTATTTTTCAGTTAAAAATATGACATATAAAATAAATTCATATAAAAATACACATTTGAAAAGCGCGCATATATATATATATATATATATATATATATATATATATATATATATATATATATATATATATATATATATATATATATATATATATATATATATATATATATATATATATATATATATATATATATATATATATATATATATATATATATATATATAAATTATTTTTTAAATTTCTATATGGCAAAGACAAAGTCACAAACGTCCTTATAAAAAAAACACACAACGATTTTTTTTATTTTGTTTTCAAATTTTTCAGGTATACGTTTATTTACATATATATTATATATTTATATTATATATTGATTTATATTTTATTAGATGGCAATAATCTCATAGCCTCCCTATATCCGGAATCACTAGCGCCGTGTACAGTGGAAAAATGAACGGAGTGTGTGGCCTCCCCCGCGAAAAGTACTCGGGGATTTCCCGACTCATCGACCAGGGGTTCCCTCAGTACGGCCCTAGCGTTCGGATACTTGTGTGCTAATAAATTGTCGTGTGTATAACTTCCGCGGGTAAACGGGTTTGTAAACCATTTTGATCTGGAAATAACATATATTTTATATGTAGATGTACTCGCGACTTTAAATTTCACCATAGTTTAAAGTTGGTAAAATTATAAAATAAATAATATTATTAAATATATTTTTTTTAAAACAAAATAAATAATTAAATAATTGTTCCAAAATAAACCGCCATTACTCAAGTATGACGCGAGCGTACACTGTACTGTGAGAGCGGGACGGAGATATAGCTCTTTCTCATTCGGTCATTTTTATGAATGAAAGGTGACAGATTGATAACGTTTAATAGTATTTTTGTAGTTTGAGACCTTCACATCACTCGTATATAATGATGTCTACGGGAAAGTGATCCTGTACCTAAACTATTGATAATTATTATTGACTAGTTTTTTGGGTACAGCATTGTAATATTTTACGCCATAGACAGTATTAACAAATGCAGCGCTGTCAGAACTGTATAATTTCAGTATATTTTGACTTTAAACGAAGACCAAGTTGAACGCTCACCGTATCATATCAATTGGCTCCGGGATCGTCATGTCTTTACCTAAGAACTGTTTTAGCAGTTCCATTACTTTCCTCTTCACGACATCTTCCGGCAACGTTTCCACCTGAAATCCATTAAATATTAAACTAAAAATTAAAAAGCCATCTACGGCGTTCATCTTTTCCCAACTAAACGCTGGCAAGACTAGACTTAGAGGAACAAATTGTCAGACGAAAGATTCAAGTGTAATTGGTCTAGTGGCCTCGTCGAATAACCTCAAATTCTTAAAGCTTGGTATCTTTTAACGATTTCCCCTATGTTAACAACAAAAATAATAATAAAAATCAGTCTCGCCAAAATCAAAAATGAAAAAATACGTGAGAGCAGCTTATAATATAAGCTGTAACGCCTTTATAATGGATACCAATCAAAATAAAACTTATTTTTTATTAGCTTCACGCTTTATCCCGCACATGGCAGGGTAGGCGGAGGGAACTGCCGGAATCATAAGAACCTAGTGTTGAGACACTCCGTTATTTAATCCCCGCTTATTATATTTAATATTACATACATACATACATACATATCTTCACGCTCTATCCCTAGCGGGGTTGTTGGCCATAATTAGTGTTGGCCATTAATAAATGTTTAAAAAGGCAATGTAATATTTATTAGTTGTCAACAATGTTTTCTTAATATGAAAAAATGTCTTCTTTTCTATTGTTCTTGGTGTGTGATTTAGTAACAATCAGTATTTGTAATAGTATTGAAATAAACTACATAAGTCCAGATTTATATGACTTTTTATTTATATTATAACAGGTTATGGGCCCAGGCTCGCAAATAACTAAATAACTGTATAATAAAATAAAAAGTCGGAAGAATACTGCACGTGAAATTACCGGCACGTGGTTGACGCCATTTTATTTTGAGAAAATTGCATTTAAGCGGGCCGGGAAGGCGTCGTCACTAGCAGGCAGGAAGGCGAGAAGGTCAAAACATGGATGGACTTAGTATTGTAAAATTAGAGGGGCCGAAAAACTGGAATATATGGAAATTCCAGACCACAGTTGTATTAAGAGGCCAGGATTTATTGAGTGTGGTCGAAGGAAAAATAGAAAAGACAGAGGAAACTAAGAAGGAGTGGGAGATGAAAGATGCTAAAGCATAAACTATAATAGTCACACGCATTTGCGAAGAAGTTATGATACATATAATTTCATGCAGCACGGCTGCTGATATGTGGAACAAGCTGATTGCTGTATACGAACAAAAGAGTGAAACGAATATAAACATTTTACAGCAACGATTCTTCCAGTTTAAATTTGAAGAAGGTATTCAGATGTCGCTTTTTCTATCTAAAATTAAAGAAATGCAAAATCAATTGTGTCAATTGGGGGCAGAAATATCAGATAAATTTGTTGTGACTAAAGTGCTAATGTCGTTGCCTGATTGCTATAAGCACTTTGTCTCAGCCTGGGAGTCAGCCCCTGATGAAAAGCAAACGTACAACAACTTGGTGGCTAGACTTTTAGTTAAAGAGGAGCGTATGAAGGAAAAAGCCGATAAAGAAATAGCACAAATATCAGCCTTTGTTGCAAAGAATACAATGAGCAAGAAAAATGTGAAGTGTTATCGGTGTAATAAATTTGGACATTACCAATCGGAGTGTAAAAGTAAAGTGAAAGACAACAATAAGAGTGATACGGCAAATAAGTATGGTAAAAAGTGTTTTTATTGTAATAAGTTCGGACATCTCAAACATGAGTGTAGATATCGGTTAAACAAAGAAAGCAATGCGTTCGTGGTGTCTGGAATGGTTGATAATTCACCTAAACATTACACACACTCGAAGTGGGTGGTAGATACAGGTGCTAGTGAACATATGTGCCGTGAGAGACAATTGTTTATATCATATTCACATGTTAATAACAAGTCAGTAATAGTAGGAAACGGAATGTCAATTAGTGCATTAGGTTGCGGACAGGTGGCAGCAGATGTATGCAACGGATATAAATGGATTGAAACAACATTCGAAAATGTGTTGTTTGTACCAGATCTAGAGACAAATTTATTATCTGTGAATCAAGTGAAAGATAAAGGTTATGTTATGAAAACTGACGAAAACAAATGCGTCTTTTACAAAAAAGAAAAGGTTTGTGCCATTGCAAACCGTCATGGAAACATGTATATTATGGATTTGCGTCTGAAATGCAGTGCCGCAAATACGATTCAAGTTAAACCAAACCTAAGTGAGTGGCACGAAAGACTAGTACATCAAAATATACAACATGTTAAGAAGGTGTTAGCGAATAATAATATTGAGGCAACCGATAATTTAATTGGTGATTGTAAAGGATGTTTAAACGGCAAAACACATCGTTTGCCTTTTAGTACAAGTCAAAAGACAACTTCAAAGACATGTGAATTAATTCATGCGGATCTGTGTGGCCCGATGGAGGAAACTTCCATTGGTGGAGCCAAGTACTTTCTTCTTCTGAAGGATGATTTTTCAAACTATAGAACTGTTTATTTTTTAAAAGGGAAATATGAAGTCAAAACATATATTGAACAATTTATAAAGATGAGTGAAAATATAACAGGTAATAAAATTATATACTTTAGAAGTGATAATGGATTGGAATTTATTAACAAAAACATGAAGGAGCTGTTTACCAATTATGGAATTGTACATCAAACAACAGTTACATACACTCCAGAGCAAAATGGAAAAGCTGAACGTGAAAATAGGACACTGGTCCAGAGTGCACGATCTCTATTGTATGCCAAAGAATTGCCAAAAAAGTTATGGGCAGAGGCGATAAATACTGCATGTTATGTACTGAATAGAACAGGATTAAGCTCTGATAAATTAAATACCCCATATGAGGTCTGGACAGGTAGAAAATTTAATATACAAGATTTGAAGATCTTTGGGAATCCAGTATTTGTCCATATTCCAAAGGAAAAGAGAACAAAATGGGACTCTAAAGGTGAAAATGGTATTATGGTTGGTTATGGAGAAGTAACAAAAGGGTATAGAATATATTTTGAGAAAGATAATACCGCTCAAATAAAGAGAGATGTAATATTTTTAAACAACTCAAAAG
The DNA here is from genome assembly GCA_037178615.1 of Dione vanillae. Classification (NCBI taxonomy): domain Eukaryota; kingdom Metazoa; phylum Arthropoda; class Insecta; order Lepidoptera; family Nymphalidae; genus Dione; species Dione vanillae. Next base: position 215,434 of record JAZFAU010000342.1, read on the forward strand.
AAAACTATCACAATATAGTATTTGAAGATGACCAAGATAAAAGTGAAATGTCAAATCAAGATATGGAAATAAAATCAAAATTACCTGAGTTAGAATCAAGTGCTACAATTGCTGAAGACTCTGACAATGGTAGTGTGTATGAACCATGTACAAGTGAAGACTATAGTGATGATGAGACAACCACAAAGCCTCAGATGAGGGAACCAAGTCAGCGTAAAAGAAAGCAAACATCATTCTACAAATGCAACAATGTAGTTTTGTTGGATGAGAAGGAACCGAGAACATGTATCCAGTTACCATATTTTCTGATAATCAGTCTGCAATTAAAGTAGCTAGTACAGAATGTATAAAAAGACTGAAACATATTGATATACGTTACCACTATGTAAGAGAATTAATTACTAAAGGAAAAATTGTTGTCAAGTATGTTAAGACTGAAGATCAATTAGCTGATGCATTGACTAAACCAGTAAATGCTAGATCATTGCTTAAATTTGTTAATATATGTATGGGTAATGTAAGTGAGTACTTATAATGATAAATATTACATTGAAGGGGGGTGTTGGCCATAATTAGTGTTGGCCATTAATAAATGTTTAAAAAGGCAATGTAATATTTATTTGTTGTCAACAATGTTTTCTTAATATGAAAAATCTTCTTTTCTATTGTTCTTGGTGTGTGATTTAGTAACAATCAGTATTTGTAACAGTATTGAAATAAACTACATAAGTCCAGATTTATATGACTTTTTATTTATATTATAACAGGGGTAGTCAGAGAGAACGGAGCGCCAAACGCTGCGGTCCCTGCATACCTCTTTCGCCTCGTCCACTGTCATTAACCTCTTCATGCATGCTCTCCGGGGAGTCCTCATGCTTTTTACGTGACCTTCCTCCAGTATCTTCGCTACTGTGTTTTCGAAAGTCAACCGAGGTCTCCCCTTACCTCTCTTACCACACACTTTTCCATCGTATATCTTTTTTACCATTCTTTCGTCACTCATTCTTTCGACGTGCCCAAACCACCTGAGCACGTTCTTCTTCATTCTTACTGTGACATCCTCGCTGGTACCTACCATCCTGTGTACCTCTTCGTTGCGGATTCGGTCAGCTAAGCTGACTCCGCATATCCTTCGAAGAGATCGCATCTCCACAGCATTCATCTTTCTTTCATTCTTCTTCTGTAATACCCACGTTTCACTGCCATATAACAGCGTCGGAACCAAAACTGCATTGTGTACGGCCAAACGTGCAGCGATGCTGACGTTCTGCCGTCTCAACAACGCAGCTAAGGCACCGTTCATTCTGTTACCGGCAGCAACACGTCTTTCCACATCCATTTCGTATCTACCATCTCTACTTAACATACTTCCCAAGTATACTACTTCATTCACTTGTTCTAATAAATTTCCATTCACGAAAATCTTGCAATCTGTCCTTTCCTCGTCTCTTTCAAATACCAGAACCTTTGTCTTACTTGCATTCAGGCTTAGACAATTAGTTTCACACCCGTCTTTCAGAATGGTGACCAATGCCTGCAACTCGCTTTCTGATGATGCAATAAGCACTGCATCATCTGCGTACAACAAGCAATTTACCTTCAAGTCACCCACTTTTACACCCATATCACTTTCTTTCAGTCCTTGGAGACAGCTATCCAAATACAAATTGAACAACCAAGCCGACATGGCACAGCCCTGTTTGACACCCGATTGGATGCCAAACCGAGGCGACATGTCGGCTCCTACTCGCACACAGGCTGAGTGATCTCTATAAAGAGACTTTACAGCCTGCAGCAAGGGTCCGCTCACATTGTACCGGGGTAGTATCTCCCACAATTTCTTTCTCACAACCCTGTCAAACGCCTTCTCCAAGTCCACAAAAGCACAGAAAACCTTTTGGTTTACAGCCAAAAACTTCTCTGTGATCATGCGGATGGAAAAGATCTGATCCATGCATCCTCTTCCAGGTTTAAAACCTCCTTGGGCCTCCCACAGTAGCCTTTCGGATCTTTCTTGCATTCTTCTCGCTAAAATTTTTGCATATACTTTACCACCTAAGCTAATCAAACTGATAGCCCTATAGCTTGCACAGTCTATCTGTGAACCTTTGCCTTTATACAAAGGCACGATGACTGCACTTTGCCAATCATCTGGGACCTCCCCCGATTTCCAGCACAAATTGCACAGAAACCAGAACAAGTCCAAGATGCGAGGTCCACCATATTTGATCATCTCGGCAGTAACTCCATCCGCTCCCGCTGACTTACCACATTTCAAGCTTCTTATTGCACTCTCAACTTCTTTTATACTGATTTCGCCATCTGCTACATCAAGACTCGGCTTGTCGCTGTTACTTGAGGCAGAAGCGTCATCACATTCATACATCTCCTTATAGAATTCCGCCCATCGCTGCAAAACGTGTGATCTGTTTGTGAATATCTCACCGTCCTTCGAAAGCACCCCTTTCATTCTAAAGGTTGACGAACAACTCCGTGAATAACTAACTTCTCGCCAGAAAAGCTTCGTGTTATCCCGGAAGTTGCTCGTCAACCTTTCATCTCTTTTACTCTCGTTTATTTCACGCTTCATCTTTTATTTAATATTATATTTAATATTATGAAACGTTAAATTAAAAAATCAAAATTATTACTCTGAAAATGTAATGAAAAGAGTGTTTAATCATTTTATAATTATTAATTATACGGCGATGAGTTGAGGCGAAAAGCGGGGACGAAGCAACGGAGTGTCTCACCACTAGGTTCCCATGGTTCCTGCAGTTCCCTCTGCCTACCCTGCCATGTGCGGGATAAAGCGTGAAGATATAATAAAAAAATCTCATCTATAACGTCTGAAATTTTCAACAAATAACAAAAATACCATGTTCCCAACTTCTCCGCTAGTCCAAAACGTCAAAGCTGTCCTGGACCCCATGGGGGTGCTGCATCCCAAAATCCTGGTGGTCCAAAAGTCTTCTTTTTTAACCTTCCTCTTATCCTCCCCTCTCCACAGGAAACCAAAGAATCTACCAGTTGGCAGCCATTGCGTGTCAAAATTCAATATAATCTTATCCATTGTACCGATGGACATTTTTTCGATTGTTTCGATTTTTTCATGTGGCAACGACGGCACGAATAGACTAGTGTGTCTGTAATTTGATTTTGTTTTATAATTTTTTTTTAAAGGGAACAGAATTGGTGATATGGTCGCTTTCTTCTCAACTTTTTGCTAATTTACGGAGGTATGGATATGTTTTTTTTTTTTAGCTTCACGCTTTAATCCCGCACATGGAAGGGAGGCAGAGGGAACTGCAGGAACAATACGAACCTAGTGTTAAGACACTCCGTTGCTTAGTCCCTGCTTCCTCCGTCCCCGCATTCCGCCTTTTTCGAGGCATTGCGTGTTGAGTGGCGGAACTCAACGTCGCGCTTTTTGCCTAGTTGCCAGAGCGAAGAAAATGAAAATAGAAAAATCCATTTTCCTCGAATGGGAATCGAACCCACAAACCGTCGCGTTTACAGGCAGACGCTTACGCCTTACGCCACGACGGTCCTCTTGGTATGGATCAAATCTTATCGAGTTTGCTAACAACGAAATAAGTTGTATATATATATATATATATATATATATATGTATGTATGTATGTATGTATGTATGTATGTATGTATGTATGTATGTATGTATGTATGTATGTATGTATGTATGTATGTATGTATGTATGTATGTATGTATGTATGTATGTATGTATGTATGTATGTATGTATGTATGTATGTATGTATGTATGTATGTATGTATGTATGTATGTATGTATGTATGTATGTATGTATGTATGTATGTATGTATGTATGTATGTATGTATGTATGTATGTATGTATGTATGTATGTATGTATGTATGTATGTATGTATGTATGTATGTATGTATGTATGTATGTATGTATGTATGTATGTATGTATGTATGTATGTATGTATGTATGTATGTATGTATGTATGTATGTATGTATGTATGTATGTATGTATGTATGTATGTATGTATGTATGTATGTATGTATGTATGTATGTATGTATGTATGTATGTATGTATGTATGTATGTATGTATGTATGTATGTATGTATGTATGTATGTATGTATGTATGTATGTATGTATGTATGTATGTATGTATGTATGTATGTATGTATGTATGTATGTATGTATGTATGTATGTATGTATGTATGTATGTATGTATGTATGTATGTATGTATGTATGTATGTATGTATGTATGTATGTATGTATGTATGTATGTATGTATGTATGTATGTATGTATGTATGTATGTATGTATGTATGTATGTATGTATGTATGTATGTATGTATGTATGTATGTATGTATGTATGTATGTATGTATGTATGTATGTATGTATGTATGTATGTATGTATGTATGTATGTATGTATGTATGTATGTATGTATGTATGTATGTATGTATGTATGTATGTATGTATGTATGTATGTATGTATGTATGTATGTATGTATGTATGTATGTATGTATGTATGTATGTATGTATGTATGTATGTATGTATGTATG